>LDKF01001219.1:0-45917 GCA_001026735.1 Rotylenchulus reniformis
AAAAAAATAGACCGATTAACTCCATAAAATGATATAATAAAAATAATTTGTTTTCAAGAAAATATAATTATCTGCAACAATATATGAATACTTGCCAGTGGATGGTGTAAATCAAAATTATTAATATTCATTATAAAACATTTTAATAAAAATAAGTTAGAAGTATTAGAAGAATAATTAAATGAAGAAAATTATGATGGATAAGAAATAAAATAAAGAAGAAATAAATAGGGATAAAATGTCCCTTATTAAATAAAATATGAGAATTGCATAGATGAATCTGAATTTAAGCTGCAGCAAATTATTAAATAAAATAAAATTTAATAAATATAGCTAAAGAAAATAATATTACAATTTCTAAAATCTAACTTACTTAATTGGAATTTAAATATAGAATAAATGATAATTGATTATAAATGAATACTTAAAAAATTATTAAGGGAAATTTTAAGTGAGTTAATAATATAGTGCAATATGATCCACTTATCAATTGAATAGTATATTAAGAATTTTCTCTATTTTTTTATTCTTATAATCATCACTAAAAAATGCAATATTTATCCTATCGTGTTATTTTTCTAGCGTTATAAAAAATATTTTTGAACTGATTGTTCATACAATTTTGGACTATTCACACAATCCATCATTAACTTAACCAGAGTACAAAAATTATTTATAACTATATATTTTTTAAAAAATAATTGAAATTTTTAAAACAAAAATTAAAAAACAGAATATTTAAAATAAATTAATAGAAAAAATATATTAATATATTTTTTAAATTTAATATTAAATAAATTATAAAGACAGTTCAATCAAAATTAAAAATATTTAAAATATAATGATAATTCAACATTTCAAAGTCTAATACTTGTATAAGTTTTTACCACTTTGTTGGAAATTATTATTTTTTATTAGCTTTACTTTTTAATAAATATAAGAGTATTTTGTATTTTTAACAAAAAACCATAAAGATTATAACTAATAAAATATCATTAATATAAAAAGAAATAATAAAATACTAGTCAATTTTTATATGCTAGATGAATAATTTGCTTGAAATAAATTTAAACTATTATTTTGATTTAAAAAATGAAGACAATCAATACATATTAAAAATTATAAGATATCCGCTGGTGAAATTTTATTTACTAAAATAAAATATCAATTTATTAAGATAAATAAAAAATAAATTATAAAACTATTATTTTTATGTATAAGTAATCACAATAAATATTTTAAGAACAGCTAAAGATGTCTGATTATTAATTCAAAAATTGAAAAAGAAAATTTATTTAAAAAATGATAAATAAAAATTATAAAAAAACGGTCATACCGCAACCCTAAAAACATTTGATAAATAATATAGTTGAACTTTTGTTTTTCTTTGGCTGAATCCTTTATAAATTAGATATTTGATAATTCTGCTTGATTTATGACTCATTAAATAAATAAAATAAAATAATAAAATTATTATAATTTAAAAAATATATAATTAATTTATCCCTATATAAATAATTCCAATATTTTTTATGAATGTATATAAAAAAGTAAATGAATGTATTATATATAAATATAATTGAGTTATTAGTAAAATAAATATTCAAAAATAAATCCTATATAAAAATTTGGCATTTATACCAACTTGCCTTGGCTTAGGAAATATTTGGTTTGAAAAATAATTTAAGATAATGAATAATAAGTTACAACCTCAAACTAACCAAACATATCAGAGACAAACCGACATAAATATGACCCGTGAGTGACAGCCAGGATAATATTCAAATCTTTTTAACAAAGATATTATATATTAAAAATAAATTAATCTTTAAAAATATTTATCCAATCAAGTCTAAATAAAAAGGCATCGAACGGGGTACAAAAGACGATAAAAAACAAATTCTCAAAAAAATATATAACAGATAAATATATAAATAAAATATTTTTGGTAAAATAATTTAATAATAATTGTTTAAAATAATATATACAAAATCATTATATAATGATATATAAAAATAAATAATTTGAAGAAATAATGAAATAAGTTAACAGAATAAAACTAAGCAGAAAAAACAAAAAATGAAATCAAGAATATTTCAAAAAATTTTAGGAAAGTTAAAAAGTTAATATGTCAGTCGTATCAAAGATTAGTTTAAATTTTATATTTAACATGTAATAATTTTTAATAAAATAAATATTAAAATTATAAATGAAATATTCAATTTTTTAGGACCATAATAGTTGGAACATAATATTGGACCATAATAACTGATATTGTCAAACAGAAAAGTATATAATTGAAATTTTCGATTAACTAATATTAAATAATGCTATAAATTAACTCAAAAATTTATGCAAAGTTAATATTATTTTAAAAATATTATATCACCAAAAAACATTCTAAAAATAATATTTTAATAATAAAACATAAATCAAAATTTATGATTTTTTTTTAATTTTATAAATCTTTTATATTACTTAAATATAGAATACCAGAAAATTTTAATTTTTTTATGATATAAATTCTAAATTATATATGTATAAAATTTTTATTCTTAAGAAGTACTTCATTTTTAAAGAAATACTATTATATTGAAAATAATTAAATGTTAGATCAATAATTTATTACCTTTAAATTTAGTTGTAAGATTCTCTTAACTAAAAGTAAAAATAATCAAATAACAAAATAAAAATATATTCGAAATAAATTCTAATATATTTAAAATATAAATATTTTAATTTTTGGCAATCAATTTCTTTTTATTTTGAAATAATTTAATAAATTTTTTAAATATTAGTACAATTATGAGTAAAAGAAAGCTCAACAAGCTCAACTGAATGGAACAAGTTAAAGTAGGACAAAAAATTAAATAATTTTTTTACATAAATATTTTTTAAATTATGCCAGTGATAGTATCAATAAAGTAAGAATTGGACAACCCACTCATGGTTTAGACTCTAGTTTAAAGCTCACCCTTGGGACTAAGATACATCAATTAATGAATTTTTAATAATACATCTTTCATAATTTTTAAAATTAAGTGATGTTTATTCGAGAAAAAATTCAAACATTTTTTCCATAGAACGATTTATCAAAATCTACGATGAAGCGATACTAAATTATAGTTTATTGTTGTTCATTATATTATTGCTTATGTGAATAAATGACAATTTTAATATAAGAACATTATAATAATTAGCGTCTTTATATTCAATACTTATTTCTGTTGAAATAATATTACCTTTTTAAATAATCTAATTTATTATGTCAAGTAAGTTAATATTTTTGAAAAACAAATCTTTTATTAGTATATATTCATTCAAAAAAATTATAAATTTTTTCATAACGCCAAGTGATTTATTATTACCAATTTTTTTATTACCATCACGAGTCTACCGCCAAGTTCATTTCACTTTTTGCCCGGACATAGTAAATTCAACGCGCCATACGACAACCATTAATAAACATTAAAAATTATCAAGTATTATTTGTTCCAAATTTATTTATCATTCTATAATTATTCTTTTCTCTATATATGGCTTTGAATCTCTTATGTCATTGTACCATTTGATATTTTTATTATTTTTGAAAATTAATATTAAAACCAATCTTCTGGTATATGTTTTCGTTCTAATTATCGCAAATTTATAAGAGCGTTATTGTAAAAATGTTTTTTTTTATTTATAAAAATAAAAGACTAAAATATTATAAACAGGATTACAAGATAAGTTTAGGCTAAATGTACAGATAAATGCAATTTTTGCATAAAAATCATTAAATTTTCATTTAGATTATTATTAATAAATTCATGCAGTTTAATTTTTCACAAAACTTTCCTTCGATTCTACCATTGCTGAATAATTAAAAATATTTTTATTATTAAATAATAAGTGGTAATAAATTTTATTAATTTTTATCCATTAATAAATTAATTTATTTAATTGAAGTTAAGGTATATTCGTATCTTAATTAAAAATAAAGATTTATAATAATTTAAATAATGGAAATTTTTTCTCAACTTATATAGATTTAAAGATTGTGGATTTATTATAAAATTATGAATATATGATAACATTGTTTGTAAACATCATTATTATTAATTCAATCAAATTTTATTGCTTTATAAATTTTAAAATATTGTTTATTGTTAAATTACATTATTTTTATTATTTCTTTATAACATTATTAATCAAATTTATTTATTTTATATTTTTGTTATAAAAAAATATTTATCAAGATTTATTCTAATGAATTTATTTTAATAAAATCAATAAAAATTGATATTTTTTCTAAAATACATAAACAGAATTAATTTTATTATTTGTTTCTTACTTTTTCCAATTTAAAATATTAATTATCTTATTCATAAAATCAATTATTTATTAAGTAATACTATGTAAAATATGTAAAATTTAGTATTTTATACATTTTAATTTATCTAAAATTTATAACTTCTGTAGCCTTCGTTCTCTAATTGCAAACAATTTACCAGCGAAATTTTACTGTCAAAAATGAAAATAATGTAAAGATATTTTTTGAATTTTAATGTAAAATGTTTTAATTTTATTTCAAATTTCGCTAAATGTTCTGGCTAATATCATAAAGTTTAATAATAATTGTAATTGCACACTATAATTTTTTGTGTCCCGGAGCTCTATTCATGAGTAACTTTGCCCTTATTTATTCTTTTAAATATTTTTGTATTTAAATTAAATTTTATATATAACCATTATTATAATATTTATTTAGTCTGAACTTTTATTATTTATTTTATGAAAGTATTATATATATTAATTTTTATAAATTTAGGAATAATTTTCATTATTTTTTAATTTGACGCTTAAATTTTACAATTCTTTGGGCAACAAAATAATTTCCATTAATTTTCATTTAATAGGATGTATTAATCTCTCTAAAGTTATTCAATTTAATTATAATAATTAGCCAAAGAAATAATTTTATTGATATTAAAATTCTTAATTTATGATTTTTTAGAAATGTTTATTAATTTTTATATATTTTAATTTCAACTTCTATATTGTAATTTTAACTTTTTTATTCTTTTATTATTTAAATTTCGATCTATTTATTCTTATAGTTTATTTTCTGAATAAAAAAGAAATATAGGTACATACTTATTATAATATTTTTAGATTATAGTCATTGTTTCTAACATTCTCATATTGAAAATTAAAAAAGTGAATTTTATGCACTGTTTGTTTTTTGCCAAATTAATAAATATGATATTTTAAAATTTGAATAAGTTGAAGAATTATCCAAGTGTTGATGGTTTATTTGTTATTTTTATTAATATTATTACATTTTTATCTAAATAAAAATCTTTTTAACTAAGTGATAAATTATCAATTTATTTTCGATATTAAAATAAATATATTTTATTTAAGAATCTAATCGAATTTTTTGAGAAGAATTATAAACTTTGTTATAGAGGAAGTTTTTGAAAAATCCTAAACTGTTACACAGAAGAAAGTTTATTTTTTAATTTCTATTCATTTCGGTAACTATAAAAATTAATATTCCTTAAATAATAATTTTTTATCCTTATAAAATTATTAATCATTATTAATCTTTAAACACTTGATTTTTATCCTTTTAAAATTATAAATTTTTATAGATATTTTGATAAAAATTTCACTAAAAATATTATTAGTTAATTTTCACAATATTATTCCAATGCTTATTTTAATTATTTGCTATTTTTTAACTTTCTTTATTCCTGAATTATTTTTAATTTAAATTTAGATCTAATAAATTTTATCTATACTAGTGATGAAGCATCGGTCGGTTTGCAAGAATGCTACAAAATGCAGTCATGAATAAAAATGTTTCAATTTAAGTCTCTTTATTGTTCATCTTTTTATTTCCTATGTTATCTTTATAATTTCTTTTTAATCATCACTTTATAATAGATGAAAAAAAAATTCAATTTTTATATAACTGTATTCAAAAATATAATTTTATTAATTATTATTTATATACTATTGTATAAAGATAATTTTAATAATTAAATTTTTTTAATAATTAAAAAATCAAAAGCATGATGATGAGGATAATTATGAAGATTTTGAATAAAATTTGCGAGATTTTGGAAGAAGTCAATTATTCGCGATGTAAAAAAGCATCTGAATGCTTGTATTAAAGGATAAGTACAAAAAATACTTTTTATGAATTTTTTAAAAAGCCAAAACTAATTACAGTCACAGTGTCTCCTATTGAGAGAATTTATATCGATACCTATTTTCCCTAACCATTAATGATAAATATTTGACTATATTTATGATTATATTTTAATTATATTTATAATTTTTAATTGTTATGGTATATTGCAATAGTTAAATTTAAATTTGATTTATTTTATTTTTTAAATGAGTACGTTTAAATTGATTTTATTTTTCAATTTAGTTTCACCTTATAATGCATCAATACTCGGTGCATTTTATTTAGATTATTATAATGTTCTTAGATGTAATGCATATGTATTTTAGATGTATGTTACCTTATTGGATCTTATCATTAAAACTTTTAAATATTATATTATTTTTTATTTTTGTAAAAATTTAAGAATTTTAATTTTGAAATAGTACATATTTGTGTATATATTTTGAATTTAATTTGCAGAAGAATTATTTTTAACCTACTTCGATCTTGCTTGGTCCTATGCAAAATTATAAATATAAATATAAACAATGATAATAGCCAGTTATCATTATATACAAGATACATATTTATTTATATCCTTAATATTTTAATTATATATTTTAATAACTGTAAGGAACTCGCTCCTAATTCGTCAAAAGATATATATATAAATCGATCGTTTAATAAAATGATTTTTGCAATTAATTAAAATTGAATTTTAATTAAATAATTTTCACATAATTTTTCTTGGCAATAACAAATTATAATTTTAACAAATTATGTTAATTATTGAAATTAGTTAATTACTGATTATTTTAAATTGAATATATTATTAAATTATAAAAGCTGCAGCTAACATAAAGATGATAGAAGAGAATTATAATCTGCTAGAATGATTACCAGTTTCGGAGAATAGATGAAAATCTTGTAATTGTCATAAATGTCTCAATTTATTATTTTTTATATATCCTCTTTGTTCACAGGTATTATTGGGTCATATTCGATCAGTATTTATAAATGCTAACTGAAAATTATAGTAATTACATCTTATTAATTAAATTAAATAAATTAATGCTCTAACTACTTATATATTTAAAATAATTATAATAAAAATATTTTTCACTTGCAATTTGGACTGTTATCTATTCCTTAGTTATTGCTTATTCTTGTGAATTTATGCATTCAAAATAGAATGAGAAAGAAATTTATTCTTTGTTCTCTGAAAATTTGTTTATAAAATATTTTTATTAATAAAAAATTTTAAAATTGGGGAAAACAAATATCTTTATCTAATTTTTATTAATATTATCTCAGTCTCTATACATTTATTAATATTTTTATAAATTGCAATTCATCTTTGTATTAAAACAACATTTTTGTGTCTAATTTTGGTATCTAAGCTAGGAATTGTTTTACATTCCACATTCTTAAATTTTTTTATTATTAGAGTTTGGATGCTTTTTCATCACTTCTCATATATTTTTACTTGTGCATTGTTTTATTAAAATTAAAAATCATTAATTCTTTTTAAATTTATAACTAGGTATATGAATTTATATTTAGTTTTTTTAAATTTGTTCCTTTATTATTAATTTCATTTATTCTTATCATTAACATCAATATAATTTTCTTTGTTATATAATATAAAGATAATGCTCTATATTGAATTTTTTAATGTATTATAATTTTACCAATAATCTATTTATTATAAAAATTTTTATAAAATATATTTACATCGTATTGATTTATTATCACAAATTTGAGTTTTTTCAAAATTTTTTCAATATTATTATAAATATTAGTTTAAATTTATTTCATATTTATCTTTATTATCTAATATGTATATTTTATTTAAAATATAAACACATTTTTATTTAGAATCGAATGTTCTTATATTTTTAAATTATATTATTCGCCAGATTACTGTTCATGTATTTAATATATCGTGAATTTTTAATTATTATAGCTAATTTCATATTTCCTTATTAGTCTATTTATCAAATAAAATTAAAATATTTATTATAACTCAATCCATAATTATTTAATTATTCTATAACAGTCCATAATTATTCATTCTTTCATTCAATATATTGACATTCTCATTATAATTTTTTCTATAACATTTAAAGATAAAAAGAACAATAATTTGTATTAGATTTATACTTTTATTTCTTTATTTAAAATATATTTAACAAAAACCTAAATAAACCATAAAATGTTTAGTTAAATTATTTTTTAGAAAATTAATTTCTTTTTTAAAAATTTACCTCATAACTATTTTGGCCTCTGTTATCTTCCAATTGATATTACCTCAATTATGATATGCTCCAGAGTAAGTTTAATTTTTTAATTTTTTATCACATATTTTTCTTAATTAGCATTTTTCATTTTTTCATATTTAAATTTATCATACCATTTAAATTTATCATTACCCGGATTAAAGTAATTATCTTAGATTACTCACTACATTTTATTTGATTATCGCCCTGTACCCATTTGGGTGAAACCATCAAAAACCACCATCTTTTTTGATGTGTAGTGACTAATAGGACATCCTTTTTAGGTGTTCCTGAGGCATATTTCCACACTACGCCAATCGCCCGGATCCGTATACCAATTTGGGCCATGGATTAAATTTTTTATAAAATTGAATAATTTAATAAACATATCAGTCGTCCTGTTTGGTGCTACTACCATCTGGATCAATATTATTTATTATTTTTAATTATATTTAAAATTTTATTCATCATATATCAAAAATATGAATATATTTATATCATTATCAAATATTTTTAAAGAAAATTTCTAAGGATATTATTACTTTATTATTCATCAGGATTTTTTTCAAGGCTGTTTTTATTTACCAACTTGCAGAGAAACTCATCTCTCCTTCCACCGTCTCTCGTTCAGGCAAATTTATTTACTTTTTTTGCCTATCAACCTTAATATTTAAATTTAGAAATTATTTTTATTTTTTAATCAAATTTTAAATAGATATTATTTTGATAAAAAATTTATTTTTTTTAAATTACACTAAATTATTAATAATATTTAATATTCTCAATTATTCTTTTTTCCTTTCACTGTTTCTTTATGAGATTTTAATAATTTTAATAATTTTTCAGAAATTTAATTTAATTAAAAATTAGGAATATCTAAATTATTATCTAATTATATGATATCATATGTTTTATATCTTCGAAATGATGGAAAAATTAAATAAATAGAAATTTTTTTATATGTAATATATTAATAAAAACTTTTATTTATAAATTTTCTTTAATTTTATTATTCTCTGTATAATGAATAATTTGTCATATTATTTTATATTTCATAAACTGTATTAAAACTGAAAAAAAATTTAACGACTTTTCAAATTTAATTATAAGAAATTATTTTTTTTATTTTGAAAGTTAATCATTTTTAAAATTAATTTCCTTTATATTTATTATATGAGATTAAAATTTTTTAACTATTAAATTTTGATTTTTTATAAATGTAAGTTCTCAATAATGTGTTTCTGTAATTCTTTCGCATAGCTATAATAAGATCTTACCGCATTAATGTAAAAATGTGTTTTTTATTTCTAATTTTTTTAAAGTTTATGAATATAAATATATTCTGACAAATTTATTTTCGAAGTAACAAATTAATTTAGTTTTAAATGAATTAAATGAAAACAACAAATATTTATATCAAAATACTTATCGGGACATAGTGAAATAATGCACCTACATGAATATTAAAGATTTTTAAATTTCATAAAAAAACATAATTTTTTAAATTTATATGTTTAATTTTAACTAAATATTAAAATTTTTAAAATTTGTTTATTTACTAATATTATTTTTGAATTTAAGTGATTTCGATTAACATCTTTTCTCTTCATTGATTGTGTTATTTTTAATCTATTATTAATAAATTTAACTCTTCTTAATTAAAATGTCAATTTGAATATTAAGGATCTAAAAATTGCTATAAGTAGGAATGCTAAAAAGAATAAGATTAATTGAAAAATATAAAAAAAATTTTATTCATTATTATATATAATTTATATAAAAAGTAAAAAAAGTTCATGCGTTCATAATATAAAATAAAAAGTTCATAATATAAAATATAAATATAACATAAATTATAAATATAATAATATACAATAAATACAATAAAACTTTTATCAATAGAATTTTTGGTCTTATTTTATGGTCTGCAAGTTGAAGTTGGGAATTTGCGGAGCATGGCCTTCTTGGTCCCTTCTGGCAGAGTCTCCCACATGTCCCTCAAATTTTTCGCCTCCTTTTACAAACGCCTCTGTGCACGTCGAGCGGCTTACACCTCCTCGCTGCCAGAAACCATCAGAATCTAGACAGTTAAATTTTCAAGTATTTTTGTTATTTAACCATTTCAATATTTATTTAAAATTAATAATTAATTTCAATTTAATTCACTCTGAAATTAAATTTATTTATTTAATAATTTTTAAATTTTAATTAATATTTGACCTTTTTAATTATTTGAATTTAATAGAAAACGAAAAGCTTAAAATATAATTATCCTTAGTTAATAATATGCTTAGGTATTCAGAAAAAATTTTAATATTATTTTTTATTTTTAAAAAATGAATGAATTATTTTTATGTCGTAGTAACTTGTTCAGCTCGTATATCCGAATACCTTTGTGTTTTTTACACAGAATAACTCTGTGTTTCATGTGAAAACGTTGAGTGATTTGGTTTTTTTAAATTTGGTCTTATTACGGAATTTATTTTATTGCTTCGTTTTTGAATAGTAATCCTTTGCATAAATTACAATTTTTAAATGAATGGTTATTGTTGCATAAGTAAATATTTGATTATTTATTTAGATTTTAAAGCATTTTCAAACAAATCACAATATAATTTTTAAATAAATTTAATGTCTATTTTTTAGTATTATAATCTATTACATTCAGAATTTTTTATAATCCAAGATAGGTAATTAGAAAATTATCTTGGATTTTTTTGCCAGGCGGTATTCCCCATTTCTTGGTTGCCACGGCTACAACCACAAGGACAGGCGAAGCACAGTCACTAACAGTGGAGGGGGAGGGGATAGTCAGTTAGGGAATGTAGTTAGTATACCCCGTACGGTACGGGAAGCTGACACCATTTGCTCTGCATCACCGCTCGGCTAATGGCTGATGAAGGGGTGTGCTCCCAACGGGCTTGAATATATATCTGACACGGCGCTGGGATTCGAACCCATGTCTCGGGATTTGTGTACTGTGTGATAGACCACTATACCACGCCGCCGACTTTTTATTTATCTTTTATTTTTGAAAATATTTATTAATTGTAACATTTGAAAATAATTTTATACACAAAATTGATTTAAATAACACACGCTCTAGCATTCTTGACAAGTGAGACCATATGTTAAGCCATGGCATAGTACATATTCCCATTTGCACTTGGTCTGTTTTTAATTTTTTAATTTTTTAAACTTCCTCTGAAACTTTTATATAATCTAATTATTAGCCGGCTGCTCTTATTATACTCTATTTTTATTATATAAAGTCATCATATAGTAGTTATATTGGAAATATATGACATAATATTTGGTCCAAAAAAATTGTTCTCATATTCGTCATTGCTGTTTTTTATTAACATTGTATATTATCTGATAGAAATCTGATAGAAAATTTTGATGAAATTTGTGGATTTTTCCACGGATTCCAACTTTGTATAATTTTTGAAGTAAAAGCTCAATTGGCACCGAATCAAAAGCCTTAGCAAAATCGATGTAAATAACATCGATTTTCTTGTTATTTTCAATTGCCTCATAAAAGTCATTCAGTGTTGTTAATAGTTGTGTTGTTGTATTACGGGATTTAAGAAAACCAAATTGTTCGGGACTAAAAAATGATTTATTATTTAGGAATTTTATGATTTCATCCGCTAAAATTCGCTCAAAAACTCTACAGACAGTACTTGTCAATGAGATTGGCCTGTAATTTTTTGGACTAGTCTTGTCACCTTTTTTATAAATTGGAAATGCAGGAGGAGATTTATTTTAATGCAGGAGGAGATTTATTTTTCGACTTTTCTGCAGAGGGGATCTATTACAGGTAGGGTACTATTTGCAGGAGAACTTAATACAGGAAATATGGATATAGGTAGAAGGAGCCGGCGGTACCAATAGGGACCGCCGGAGAAAATTTGAAATAATTGGGCTAATTAACCATTTTTTAGAAAATTAAATTTTTGGAAAAACTAGTAATTAAATTAAAAACATAATAAAATCAATAAATTTACTTTTTTAATTAAAAAACTGCATAAAATTCAGCTAACAAAATTTATCAATTTATTTGCAATTTTTTGAATTCGATTGATTATTCAAAAATGATTTATTAGGCAGGGCTGGGCATTTCAGGGCTGGGCACGGGTCTCTTCTATTAACAAAATATAAAAAATAAGGAATTACGAATTATATTAGAGACATCTAATTTAGTCATTCTATCATCTTAAAATTTTTAATAACCAAAAAATTTTAGATTTTTAAAAATTTTCATGTGCCAATATTGATAGGTAAAACGATTTTCCCCTAGTTCCCTATAATATATCTAGTATCTACTAAAAAATCTAGTATCTACTAAAAAATCCATATATCTAGTATCTACTAAAAAATCCATAAAACCTCCCATTAAAAATTCCTAATTACTTAGGGTGTAACATAAATTCTGTCCCCCATTCGTCGATGCTTATTAAAAAATTTATAACTTTGCTAATTAGGTAGCCATCATTTTTCGTGAACTTTTTTTATTTTGTAGGGCAAGTTTTTAATTCCTTCATTTAGAGAAGTTATGAATCTTTTAGTTAATAGACCCTAAATTGGCATTTGACCAATTTTTTCCATGGTCTTTAACTGAATTAACCCGCAAAGAAGGGAATCTAAATTCCGCAGAAAAATATAATTCAAATTACCCTCTTTTAAGGAACAAAAAAGATAAACTGTAGAAATTTAAACTAAGAATAATATTGGAACTCCAAAATAATTATAAATTAAGGCAATTTTTTGGGTTAAAATGAGAATCTCAACCGTGAAAGCTTTTTAATTGGCAAAACTTTTTATTCAATGTATTTTTGGTCAGTTTTTTGAAGTATGATTTTTTGGACCATAGACTCAAAATCGATGTTTCAAAAAGGACACCTTGGAAAAAATTGAGCAATTCCCTCGGGAGGAAGCTCATTTTTACCCAGAATATTCACCAAATTATGCTCTATAAAATTACGATTTGAAATGGTCCTCAAGATCATTATATTGTTGAGTAAAACACAGTCCATTTGACCTTGTCAAAAGTGAACATTGATTATATTTTGTCTCCAACTCCAAACTACCCTGAATTTCAAGAAAGGTGCATTGATCATTTGAAAACTTATCAACGGTCAAAAATGGATATTTCGAGAATTGATTATATTCAATTTAATTTTAAATAATTATTTTTATGTCATCTATAAAAGTGGGACAGAACTTATACTACACCCTATGTAATTTGACCCTCTTTAATTGATCATAAAATTTTCATCTCCTATGAAAAATTTCAAAACTTTTAATTTATTTTTTTTGAATTTAAGGTATAAATTAATTTCTAAAAAATATTTCAATATTTTTTGCAAATTATGTTTGATTTTTAAATTAAATGTTTTAGGCGTATATCCTACCGGCCTGTGCCCAGCCCTGTTATTAGGTCAAAAAAATATAAGAACTAAATTTTTTTAAAAAGTTGATTCAAGCGTTTCGGCAAAATTTGGGTCTCGAATATACCAATAGTGTGCTACTGTGTATATACATACCTATATTGAACTCAAACTTCAACATTAGTATCATCCATCAATCATAATGCATCAGCAATTCAGTGTGCCATGTAGGCATGGTAAGTATGGACCATTTGGACCACGTTACAAATGAAACAACGGTAGAGCAATGTCCCAATCGTGAAGCTTGCATTGCGGTGACCTGCAAAAGTATGTTGTCGTACAGGTTATATTAAAGCTATTTTAATTAAGTTTTTTCAGGTGCCCGTTATAATTATCCCGACGAGCTGTAATAGCCATAACCCATAGCCCAGCTATTTTTATAGCTGAAAAAGCCATAGCCCATAACCCCAAAACTATAGCCTTTAGCTATGGAAAAATGTGACCTATTTTAGGCACTTTCAAAAAAATTAAATGATCAACTGACCGACCATTGTAGATTTAATACAATTCATAATACAACTTTATTGTCAATTTTCTTAAGAAAATCGGCACTAATTGCAAGACGGGAAGTTTTGGAACTCCTACTCATTTTGGGTCCCTACGCTGAATGTTTCTAGATTTTCCGAAGAATGACGTCAACATTTTTTTAATTCATCGTAAAATAATCTAAAAATGCGATTATGACGTCCATTATGACCTAATGCATCATCTGACATCACTTTTTGATGAAGATGTCAAAATTTTTTTAACTAAAATGCAATTGTTGCATAGGTGTTCTAAAAAATGGGTATCGGGACTAAAGTATAAAATAAGCGAAAGTTCTTCTCTATAGTGGATAGTAATAAATTTTTGTCTCCATATTCCCCAGCAATTTTTTTATTTTCTTATTTTTCAATTTTTTTTTAATTTGATGTGAAAAATAATGCAATAATTTATTTAATTTTATTTTATTTGCATACGTTAATTTAATCAGTTGTTTTATTAGGTATTTTCATCTTAATATTTTTAGACCTGCTTTGATTATAATATTACATATTTTATATTTATATTTTAAATTTTTATAGGACAAAATTTTAATTATTGATCTTCAAATTATTCATTTTGGTTTATATTAAATTAATTTTTAGATAAAATATAATATAATTTCAATTAATTTAATTAAGTATCAGTTCATCATTATTCACTTTAATAAAATTCAATTTTTTAAAATATTTTTCCTAATGTTATAGTTCTTCTTTTATATTTTTATCCCTTGATACTAAATTTGTTTCCATATATTTTGTATATGTATTGTAAAATTTAATTCGTTTATTTTAAATTTAATGATTTCTATATTTAAATAAACAATTATTTTTTACTAAAATAATTAATTTTTATAGCTTATTTTAACACAATCATTACTTTGAGTTACATAATCTATATAAGAAAATATTACATAAATAATTTCTGCATTTAAATAGATATTAAAACGTGTGTTTGTACTTGGATAATTCATCCATTTTTTATTTTAATTTTTATTAATAAATCATTAAAATTATAAATTTTTGTAAGGATATTAGGAAATAAATAATAACTTGATAATTAATATGTTTTTATAATATTTTTAAGCACATAAATACGTTCAATAATTTAAACTTTCTAAAACGGTATAATAATCTGCTTTAATTTTTGTTAAATAATTGATGATTATATTTTTTATTATTAAGAAAAATTTGCAAACATTAATGTTGAAATCTTAAAAATTTAACCATCTGGGGCACTTGATCTTACCTATTTTTCTCAAATTTTTCATTCTTAGGGGTGTATTTTCAAAACCGAAAAACCGGTGGTTTTGGGGTCCCGGTTTTCGGTTTGGCCGGTTTTGGGACCCCCGGTTTTCGGTTTCGGTTTTAGGCCCAAAACACCGGTTTTCGGTTTCGGTTTCGATTCGGTTAACCGGTCGCCAACAACCCTAGGCACAATCATAGCTGGAAGACGAAGATGAACCGACGGCATAGGGAAAATGCCATGAAAAAGGGCTAAAAATTGAATAAATATTTATGATATCAAAACAAGGATAAGAAGTCTATTGACGAACAATTTGTTAGCTAGCCAAATACCTAAAATACCAGGAAAAAGAGATTTTGTGCCCGGTTCCAAAGACAAAATACTCGTTAGTTAGAAATGCTATTTTCGGTTTTGGTTTTTTGTTCTAATGAAGTGATCCACCGCTTTAAAATCAATTTGCAAAATAAATATTTTCATACAGATAGAAATTCGATTAGGTAAATAAATTTTTTTACGATGAAATGTTGAATTGACAACAGCACAGAGATGAAAAGAAGAATGAGCATGAAAAGGACGGATTGGAAGGACATTTTATTTAATTTTTGATCAAATGAAATGGTGAACAAATTTTCTATCAATTTTTGGGTTCTTTCGATTTTTTTGGCGAATTTTATAGTGAAAATTTGGAATTTTGTGGCTCTTTTAAGGGCATCAAAAAGATTATCAGAGTGGGGGTGGAGATTACCAAGGCAAATCTGGCCGTTAAACTCTATTTATTAAGCATAAAAATAAATTTGCAAAATTTTATGCGTTTTACAGGCCGGATATCTTCAAAAATCGGCTGAAATTGACCGAACATTGATTATGTATTATATTTGTTACTTTAATACAGGGTTCTTTATTTTAAAAATGGTTAAAAAACCAATGCATTTGTACCATATCATTTCGTAATAAAAAATAAAAAATTTTTGATAAAGCCTGAATTTGGCTGAATCTGAAGAATTTTAGAACATGCTTAAGACCAACTATTAATAAAGGTCCTCAGAATCGGAGCTTCTTAATACGACACAGACAGGAAGGAGTGATATCCAAATAAAGATATCACATTTATTTTTTTATCTTTCTTTTTATTTTAATCACACGCTTTTATATGAACTTTAAAACCGAAAGATGCAATTCAAAGTTAATCAGGCCATGTACGAGCTCAATTTATAACAACATTCAATTCTTACAAAATGTGATGTATAAGTATGATTTATTTTCATTATACATACCATAATAGATAAGGTCCTTCTTTTTTTAAATTATTATTTCGATATCGAAATCTTTATTGAAAAGTCCACGATAGATCGACGATAAAGTCCATTGATAGACACCATCGCGATTACGAATTATCCATTTTTTTGAAAACAATTCACCAGCAGGGATCATAAGACTATGCTACTAAGTAAATACTTTATATTACTTGAAATCACTAACGAGTTCCTTCAAAAATCTTCCAACCCTATTTATTTTGTACTAAAAATTTCCCATTGAGCGAGAAATTACAAATGAATGTACAAAAAATCTCGACGACATTTTTTCTTTACGCGTCATATAAAATTGTTAATCATTTTGTGACTAGGTATATTTTTTTTAATTTTTTGATGTTCGTATAAATCCAGTTTGAAGGCGTGAGAATTGGCAAAAATGAGTGTTAAATTGTTGGTTTGATTGGGAAATAATCATTTTTTATGTTTAAGTAAATTTTAAGCATGTTTGGATATATTTGTTCATTTTTAGTCCATATTTTGGTCATATAACGGCTTTTTAAGCGATATTTTATAACCATATTTTGCCACTTTTCCTTCCATAACTATCTTCGCCTTTTATGTCATTCATTTCATGTCCATTTTCCAAAATATTTGTCTTATTAGTATATAAATAAAAAAAAACGATTTTTATTTGTCCATTTCATGTCCAGTTTTTGTACAGTCATATTTTTGCATTGAGAGTAAATTCAGCACAGATCAGATCATCCCTAAGGCAATCAATTGAACATTGATGGGTATTAAGTGATTATGATGCGATCATTTTTGGAGCCCATCTCTCTATTTAAATTTCTTATTCTGTCAGAATGCATTTCAGTTCCGAACAAAAAATCATTATACCTACATATATATTGCCCCAAATTTATTTTTTTTTACAGATCCGATCATGCCTCAGGCAATTAATTGTATGTACAATTGATGGGTATTAGATGATCGATCTTTTTGGCGCCCAATTTCTTTGTTTAAATTTTTTACACTGTCATATATAAATCCAAAAAAAATCATTTTACATTAGGCACTGCTCCAAATTCTTTTATTATCTCTTCCCTAAAATTATTTATATTGTATAATGAAAAAATAGTAAAAATTAATAGATTATATTTTACAATTTTTCTTCAAAATTGAAAAAAAATTCTTGATCGACTTCACGGTATATACATTCTACTAAATTAAAAATTTTGCTACTAAAAATGATCAAAAATTAAGTTTAAAGAGAGAGATGTCGATGGTCCCAATAGTGAGCGCCGGTCAGATTTCTAGAAACTTTTGTTAAAAAAAAATTTACTATTTTCAATTTTCACTCCCAAAAATTTAGGGAAAGTCCATTTTTTATTTTTCTACTATTTTGATTATAGAAGTAAAATTTTTACCATTTTTCTTATAGAGAAAAATTTTCGCCATTTTTTTGCTCTATTTTTTCAAAATTAGTCCAAAATTTGAAAAATATGCCCAAAAAAACCATAATATTCAGAAAATTTCTATCAAAATGCCCAAAAATAAGCGAAATATGCCCAAAAATACGAATTATGCAAAATATGCACAAAAAGTCAAAAACATGCAGTTAGTAGATAGAAATCCATGCTAGAGCTTTCAAAACATCCTAAAAATTTATTTTAACGATTTTCAGGTCGTTCTGAATATGCATTTAAAAAGTATGACCTTAGTAGAGCCAGATTTTTAGTTTCTAAACTATTTTTTGCTAGATAGTTGGCTAAATAGGGATGCAAGAAAAAAATATTCTTATTGTTAATTGAATCATATTCGAGAGATTAGCATCTATTTTCAACTATTTCCGGATTTTAGCAACTAAAAGTTTTTTACTTACGATTTTGGGTTTTACCAACTATTTTGGCATTTAACAATTTACTTAAGTATAAAAATGTAATAAAACCCATTTTATGGAAATTTTCAATTTTTGATCAAATTTTTGATTGATAAAACAATTTTAAACATGGATATTTTTTCATAAATTTTTTTTCAAGAAAAATTAAAATTTAGACCATTTTTGGCCATTTTTTCAAAAAATCTCTAATTTAAAAAGTAACCACACTTTTTTGGCATTTTTGGGCCTTCGATTTTTTCAAAAAAGGTGCCCACAAACTGTATACGACGCAAATTAGGGCCACAAAAAAGAAATGTTTTTATAGAATTTAGTGTTTTCCAAATAAAGATTATAATTTTTTAATTTCTGATTTTTTTTCTTTTTTGATTTTACCATGTGCCTTGCACACTTTTTTTGGGGGGGGGGGGCAATTTTTGGGCCTTCGATTTTTTCAAAAAAGGGGCCTACAAACTGTACCCCTCCTACTCCTCCTAAATGAACAAATTTCACTCCCAACAATTTTGAAAAGTACCTTAGTTGGAATTGCGAAAACCATTTTTCATGAAAATTGCTTCAAATTTAATTTTTGGTGGTAAAATAGATATTTAAAAATCGCTGTTTTCTAGCAACTATTTTTGCATTTTTGGCAACTAGGTATTTTGGAGCTTTTTAGCACCTATTATAGTAACTATTTTAATGTTTTTAGCAACTAAAATTCAGGGCTCTGGTTATACAGTATTACAGTATGTTCTGCATTTTTATCAACTCATAATTTATATTAATATGTTTTTTATTTTCTTATCAAGAAAAATTCCTTGACAGCGGAATTATTTGAAATGCCGGCAGAACAAGGACTTTTTCAGCTTAAAATTGAGCATTTTAATCAATTTCGAAAAAGTGTTGCTGATAAGCGAGACAGTGACGTTGTCATAGTGCAAAAATTACCATGGATCCTCTATGCAGAGAAAAATGGACGGAGCATGCTAAATTGCTACATCCAATGCAAAATTGATGTACCAGGTAAATAATTGGCTTAAGAGATAAATTACTATTTTCCTTTGATATTAAAAATAATAAAATATAAAAGCATTTTTTCAAAAAAAATTTTAAGGCATTCAGTGGAGTTGTACTACGAAATGCACTTTTCGAATAAAGTCACAAAAGGAGGGCAAGCCGGACCTGATTGGACCGGAACGCGAATTAGAATTCAGCGAAAGAATATCAAGGAAGACAATGGTGAATGTTAAAAATTTGGAAACTACTTGTTAAGTTTAGTTGATAAATTTTTTAACTTTTTTGGCGAATTTTTTTTATCAAAAAATCTTTTATTTTAGCATGGAAATATAAGAATTTAATATTCGTGTCATGATTTATTCCGTCTTCTGAGAAAATCTGGCGACGAATTCGAGCAGTGGCTATGCGACTGCAAATTTATATTAATAATTAATAAAGTCCGCATAAAATACGGGCTAACTGTGCCCGTATATTACGGGCATGTCGATATTTCATACGGGTTGGCTACAGCTAGTAAGTGCCAATAAAATTGTTTAGAATAAACATGGGATATTTATTTCAAAAAATGTCTATTTATCAAAATACTATGTCTATTTCCATGCTAAATTGATTTTTTTTTGATAATTTGTTCAAAAAAAGAATAAAAATTTTTCTTCTAAACTTAACAAGTACCTTTGGAAAAATAGGGGAGTAAACTGCAAAAATATTGGTTTGAAAATATATAAAACTTCATTTAAAATATATTTAAAATATTTTTATAACCACCGAATTTTTTTTGAATCAAACTCAATTATTTCTTGCATTCGATAGCAGGATTGTGTTTTGACTCCTTTATTACAAATTCCTATTCCCGACATTTTCTCGTCCCGATTCCTGGACCAAATCCCTATACTTTTTTTAACCATCCCCTGGCAGCCCTCTGTTCGTGAGAAAAATGAAGCCAAAATCGTCACTAGATTGATTTTCACATTATAATAACTTATTAATTAAAGATAAAGTTTAAGAAATAAAAAAATCATAGAAAAAAAATCAATTTGATTGAACTTTCATAAAAATAAAAGTTTATTTGTACAATTATTTAGTTAAAAATTAATTTTTAAACTTCATCATTAATAATTTTTCTTTATTTATATAATATTGGGTTCCATTATTATTGAAAATAGTTCTCAATGGTGCCGAGACGTTAAAAAAGTATTACATTGGCTATCCTGGCTTAAAAGTTTTTTGTTAGACTTGTTCCAAAAATATAAAAGGCAAAGTTGTGCAGAATTTTTTGCTCTATCTTCCTGTATAAATTTTATTCCGAATTTCCCGAAAAAAGTTCGAAATTTGGAAAAATAACGAAAATTACCGTTTTTATGGAATATTTCGAACTTTTTCCGGGAAATTTGAAAAAATTTTTACAAGAAGATAGAGCATAAAATTCTGCACAACTTTGACCTTTATACTTTGATCTAACGATCTAACAGGTCTATCAAAAAAGTTTTAGGCCAGGATGCCCAATGTGACTTTTTTAACGCCCAATATGGCACTTTTTGTAACGTCTCAGCACCAGTTTTTACTTTTGTTAACATTCAATCCCTCTCACCAAGATGATCAAGAGGGGAGATGGAGGCGGCTGCATATTTATTAAGGTGACCGTATTAATAATTAAAAGCTCTTAAATGAATAAATACATTTCAAATAGGATCTGACGAAGCCAGAGAATGGTTGGTATGATGCAGATAATGATGCAGTATATATGGAGGCTGAAATCTGGGTGGAAACTCCAGCTAATCTGAGGTGATTCATTGCTTGATCCAAAGCAAATTTATCAATTTCACGCAATTATCTTTTAAAATTTCGATATTAATAATAAGGCCCGAATAGATATAGTAAATACAAATTTTTCCTGCAATCATACCGGGGTATCACACTAAAATATATTTCCTATTTGATCCCAGAAGCATCTAGAGCGATTCTTAAATTGCCTATTTTTGGTCTAATTTGTGCAACGTTCCCATCTTATCTCCAGTTTCGTGTTTTTTAGAATATGTTTTTATTTTTGCAAATTTAGTTTTTGTTTTAAAATTCAAGACTTGCATACTTGAAAGAGAAGGAACATCTTATATTGCAATGGAAAATAAAGTGGAAAAATCCCCGCGGGGATGGTCTCCGCGGGGACGGGACTGGCGACCTTCGCGAAGGGGACGAAGACGGGGACAGATTTCGCGTGTCCCCGCAGGGACAAGAACTCTCTTTCATGAAATTAATTCTAAAATAATAATTATTAAAAAATAATATTAATTAAATTAGAAATAATGAATAATATTGAAAATGCATTTCGATTCAATATATAGAGCTCATTTTTCTGGGAATTCACTTATCATTTATATATGTATATTTAATTGTTTATTTATATTTTTCAACTCGAAAAATATTGATAAAATTAAGGGCACTTTCATCCCTTGCGGATCGGATGCTTTATTTGTTGGAGAGTGGAAGGGATGCCAATGCGCACTTTTTGGTGGGTGATGGAGAGGGCGAAAATGAGGTTGGCAAATCATTTATTAGCTTTTATAAGTACTACTAGTAATAATAATTTCAATTTTTCGCAATTTCAGCATTTCGCTGCCCATAAAGGTGTGCTTTCCTCAATTTCCAATGTTTTCGACAGAATGTTCGATATTGATTCCATTCGTGGTAATTCCGACAAAGTGATTGAAGTTACGGATGTCAAACCGGAGGCTTTTCGGCTCATGCTCCACTTCATTTACACTACCAATTTTAACGGACTTAACCAAGAAAATATGTTCGACGTCCTCCACGCGGGTAATTGTGAATTAATTTTTTTTTCTAAATAATGCGCACATAATTGCGTCTTTATTTTTTTATTAATAAAGATTAATAAACTCTGCTTAATTTAACATTGTATATTTTTAGAGATAAAAATAATAATTTCAGAAAAAATCTTTCTGTTTTATTAGCAAAATTCTAATTCCCCTTTTGACCATCCAAAATTTTGAAAAAAACCATTTTTTTATTGAAAACTATTTTTAAAAAAATATATTTCAAGAATCAACAGTGTACAATTCAGCAATTTGTGACCATAAATGGAAACAAACATAGATGTTTTGTAAAAAAATATCAAACCCAATATGTTCCCCAAAAACTTTTTTGTTAAGACTTGATAGCCCAAACTTCCAACGACAAAGTGGTGCAGAATTTTATGCTCTATCTTCTGGTATTTTAATTTTGCGAAATTCGAACAAAAAGATCGAATTTTTCGTGAAATATCATATTTTTCGATAAATTTGAAAATTTTCGAACTTTTTGTTCAAATTTCGAAAAACTAAAAATACCAAAGGATAGAGCATAAAATTCTTCACAACTTTGTCGCTGGAAGTTTTGGTTAACAAGTCAACAAAAAAGTTTTTGGGGAACATATTGGGTTTTGATATTTTTTACAAAACGTCCCAGCACCAAACATAGGACCCATCGAATTGGCGCTGACATAAAAAAACACAAACCATACGGGTCAGGGTCCCTATTGAAATTTTTGGAAAAATTTTTTCTTGATACATATTTGACCAATAAAATTGAATTCTCCGCTCCAAAAAAACAGCATTGCCTAAATTTCAATAAATCTGTCAACCCAAAAACCCTGAAAACCGAAAAATCACGAAACCTTCAACAGGAGGACCCTTATGGTTTGAAAATCTTTATTGAGCTTTTTGATTTTTTAAATTTATTATGAATCAAAACGAAGAAAATTAATAATAAAATGCGTTTTTTAATAATATTTTGCAATACAAAATGAATTTTTTCAAAATTTTGGAGGTCAAAAAGCGGAACAAACTGAAAAAAGTACAGAAACTCATTTTAAAAAATAGGCTTTTAATTTTTTCTTTCATAAGAAACCAACTTGAAATTATTTTACGAATGGCTCTTTATTATGAAAGTCAATAATTTTATATTCTTAAGCCCACAAATATCATATTTCCGATTTGATCGATGCATGTGCTGATTGTCCTATATTGGATATTGATAATGTGCTATATACTTTGGAAAAAGCTGAGCTCTACGCCGTAAAGGTAGAATGACAGTCCATGTTCCCGACATTTGACAATCTTTTACAATTTTTGGAAAAAAAGTATCATAAAAATTGATACTTTAATAACCGTTATGACATTATTTATATATATTATTTTTCTCAAGAAAACAATCTTTGAATGACAATAATGAGAGTCAATATTTTGCTCGAATATCAAAAAATCAATTAAGCGGATCCTGAGTGATACATTGAGAAATTCTACTTTTTTAAATTTTACTTTAATAATAAGCAATTTTCTCAAATAACACATCCCCAAATGATGGGTCCCTAAGTCCACAAATGGTTCCTATCAATTTTTTAATAAAATATAATTATAAAGGGGCTGATCTATCGCTGTTGGGGATTCATTGATCAAAATGCGAATGCCGTGCTCGAAAATGATAAATTTTTGGAGATTGATCAGGCATTTCTATGTGATCTGTTCGCAGAAGATGATCTGATTCTGAAAAATGGGGAATTTGACATATGGAACGCGGTGAGTTATAAATCGTTTTCCCAGGATTGGTAATCGGTGTTAGGGCGTTAAAAAAAAGTGCCAAATGGGGCGTTAAAAAAAGTGCCAAATGACATAGAACAAAAACTTTTTTGTTAGACTTGACTTTTTAGACAAAAAGTATAAAAGGCAAAGTTTTGCAGAATTTCATGCTGATTCGAATGGTACAAAAAATTTTCCGAATTCGAACAAAAAGTTCGAAATATCCCCTAAAAACCGTATTTTTCAGTATTTTCGGGAAAAAGCGTAAAATTTTTTATACCATTCGAATCAGCGTAAAATTCTGCACAACTTTGCCTCTTATACTGTCTAACAAGTCTAACAAAAAAGTTTTTGTTTTAACTATGTCATTTGGCACTTTTTTTAAACCCATTTGGCACTTTTTTTAACGTCTTATTAGCACCTTGGTAATCATGTAAACGAACTAGATGGGATTATTGGTCAAATAATAAAAGAAAAAGCAAGGAATACGGTTGTTCAATTAGTAAATCAAAACTGTAATTATAATAAAGATAATAGGATAAGGTAATTCGTGTCAATGAGTCATTTTCTAAAACTTTGAAGGAATCTTTGCCTCCATAGTAAAATAAAATTTATTCAGAAATTCGAAAAAAGGTATATGTTGTAGCCGATTTCGTATTTTCAGCTGAATGCGCATTCGGCTAGTTTAAACTTTTTTAGTTTAAACTTGAGAACAAAACATCCAAACCATTTGTTTGGAGGGTCTACAACATATTCTGAAAGTTTCAAAATCTTTGGTTCATCCAAACATGATCAATACATCATTCGAACATCAAAACCCCGATAAAAATGTTCTGATGATGTTTTGATCATATTCGGATGAACAAAATACTTTGAAGCTTTCAGAATATTGTAGACATGCCAAACAAACGGTTGGATGTTTAGTTCCCAAGTTTAAACTAAAAAAGGTTACATCTTTGGCAAATGTTTGGCTCACCGATGCGAACTCGGCTATAGCATATATACCAAATATCTAATTTTTACATCCTATCGCCCAATGATGTTATACCCTGAAGGACTAGGTAATTTCCAGGCCATTAATTGGGCTGACGCACAATGCCGCAAGCGCAATATTGAAATCACGTCGGACAATCGCCGCATTGTACTTGGTCCGGCATTATTCAAAATCCGTTTTCCGCTGATACAAAAGGACCAATTTGCCAGCATTATTGGTAAAAATAATGAATTTGTTATAGAAAATATATATGGAAAATATAGAAATAAAAAAGAAAAATGAAATAAAAATGTCCAATTACTCCTAATTTTTTTCAGATTTTATTGATCTATCTTAACTAGGCACCCAAAATGCAATATAAATGGCAGAAAATTGTTTCTGTCTATAAAATTGTTTCTGTCAGTAATTGTTTCTGTCTATTCAAGACAACTGCATTTTTATAAAAATTTATCCAATAAAATACATTAAATTTTTATTATAGTTCCGACCAAAATATTGGCTGAAGGAGAGATTATCGGCATATTATTTTACAATGCACATTCGATTAATGGAATTCCGTCTGAGTACGTCCTCAAGTTCCCAAGTGAACGTCGTAATTTGGCTGAAGATGAAGATGATGGTGATCTTTGATCTTTATCCGATAGCTTTATACAATTCATTATTCTTTTATTTTTAATTTTTTTCATTTTTTTTCATCTCTCACACCCTTTGGTATTAATTAACATCATCAAGCTGCTGCTGATCGCATACTATATTTATTTAGTTGCTATTAAATCCTCACTATGCATTAAGACTAGAGACCGGACCGAGACGAGATTTTTCGAGATTTTCCGAGATTCTCAGTTCGAGATTTTTCGAGATTCTCGATAGAAATCTCGATCTAACCTTTTTGGGAGTTTTCGAGATTTTTCAAAAAACGAGATTTTTCGAGAATTTCGATCGAAAATTTTTGAATCTCGAACACCTCGATCGTTTATGTTTGTCCGAAAATTGAAACTCTCGGTCGTAAAAAATGACCAATTTTCTTAAGAAAGAAGCCTGGAATTGTAAAAAAAAATTTCCGGCGGGGCCATCCACTCCACAATATTGCCATGATCATAAGAAAATGGTCCAAAATTCAAAAAAGGGAAATTTTCTTTTTTTTATAACGGGCCACCGAGACACGCCCCTTCGGAAAAATTTCTTTTTTCTGATTTTGCAAAAAAATACTGTATTTCTGGTTGTGCAAAATATTCTGATTTATGTTTCTGGTTGAGTAAAAGCTCTGACTTTTATTTTTCCTTGCATATGTTCTGGTTTTAAAAGTGTTCTGATTTTAATTTTGCAACTATGCATAATATTTTGACTTTTGTTTTGAGATTTTAGCAAAAATATTCTGATTTTTTTCTGATTATTACAAAAATGATTTTGAAAAAAATTCCTTTTTCCTCTCTAATAATTATTTAAAATCCTTTATCTTGACCAAACACGATAAACCAATTTTATTGAGATTTGTAATTTTATTCTCTTCATTCAATCGTATATTGTGAAAAATTAAAAAAACTTTGAAAATCGAATGGGGCCAAAACTAAATGATGAGAATCGTCGAGAAGAAAAAGAAAATATCAAAAAATGAGTAGAAAAGTTGAATTAAACGATAGAGAATTCTAGAAGAAAATTTAAATAGAATATGGTACTGAATCGATCGGATTCATGAGTATCTCAATTTTCCTCAATCATCACCGATGGACATCTTCAAAATCAATTGATCATCTCCGCCATTTCTTAATCCAAGCCCATGTAATGGCGACATCAAGCATCCATTCAAAGACTCTTTTGGATCTGTTCGCATTCCTTGGTGACCGGATTGTTAGGCAAGTTCGGGATCGACCAATGCGGCGTCGGAATTGAAATGCCCAAAGTTCTTGTTCGGGTCCAACTGGCCAGCATAACACATCAATACACTAAAAATGTTCTAGTTCGTTGTCTAAAAAAGATTCAAATAGAGTGATCATTCGAAATATAAAATAATACAAAAATATGCCGAAAACAGGGAGACCCTTTCCAAACACCAAAAACATGGTAAATTCATGGTAACATTTTTCAAATCATGGTATAAAAATGGCTCCATTTTAAAAGGTATTAAAATTTTGTCAAAACCGATCCTTTTTAGGGTTCTGTTTTGTCAAAAAATCAAATCCCATTTTAAATTTTAAGAGCGTCTTCGTCCAATCTTTTAGAAGTTTAATTAGTCTAAGAAGGAATGAGTTTTTTATCGAAAACCCTGGAATTTACCAATTCTATTCTAAGTAGGGTTGGGCACGGGGGAATATCCCCCCGCCTCCACCCGTCCCGACTTTTTTGGGCCTCATCCCCGTCCCCGTCCCCGACGAGTACA
Source organism: Rotylenchulus reniformis (assembly GCA_001026735.1). Taxonomy (NCBI): domain Eukaryota; kingdom Metazoa; phylum Nematoda; class Chromadorea; order Rhabditida; family Hoplolaimidae; genus Rotylenchulus; species Rotylenchulus reniformis. Next base: position 27,745 of record LDKF01001219.1, read on the forward strand.
TCCCCGATCCCCGACCCTCATCCCCGCGGGGATTTGGGGATAAAAATACACCCCTAAAGATCCAATTTTGGATTTAACAGTTAAGGGAATTTGGCGGTGCATTAGTCAACGAGGCCTTGGCTCATCAGTGAAAACATTCATGGTCCATTAGCGTTGAGGTTTACGGTTTCAATTCCCCATTATTTAATATTTTCTAAAATCTTATTTTAATCTTTTTTTCTTCATTTTTTTATTATTACAAATTTAGAATAAAAAATACTTTGCAATAAATTAAAGCCTTTTATTTAGAAATGATGATAAATTCTTCAATTTTAATTCAAAAAAAAATCCAAAAAATTCATAAAAATTGATCAATTTTCTAATAGAAAAATGGTCACAATTTTCAAAAATTTCTCCGGCGGCCCGTATCGGGACCGCCGCCAGCTCGAACAGCAAATTTCTTTAAAAATTTCATTTAAAAAATGACCGATTTTCTTAAGGAAAATGATTTAAATTTTCAAAATTTCCTCCGGCGGCCCCTATCGGGACCGCCGCCACCTCATACAGTGAAATTTCTTCATCAAAACATGCTCTTTTTTAATAAAGGTTTGAAAATTTTTTGATATATAACACTCATAAAAATTTTGGAAAAAAATTTTTTCTGAAAAAAAGACAGAAATTTTTTCACCCATCCCCGTTCCCGGAATCCCCGTCCCCGATTTTTGCCAAATCCCCCCGTGCACAACCCTAATTCTAAGAGGAAAATGATGTTTTAGACAAAAGCATATTTACCATATTCTCGAAACTCACTCCACAAATGCAATAAAACATTTGTCCGTTTGAGATCAGGGTCAACGCTAATAAGTCGAGCCCCTTCAAAGGTGCAAAGTCCGTCCTCCACATAACCGCCAGCCATTGACCAATGAAAGTCCATGAAAGCATGGATTTCCATACGAATTAATTGTTCAATCGGCCTAAAATTCAAGACTGACCATAATAAGCAAATGGATTTTATTATACACTATTCTGGTCTATGTTCAGCTTTTATAGTTCTCTTATGGTTTATGTTTCTCTCTGAAATAAGACCTAGACCTTATTATTCCAACTATATCAGAAGGGAAGCATTATTTTAGAGAGTGGCCTTATTTTTTCAAAGGTTGACAGTCAAAGACAAAATATAATAAAAATAAATTTTCAATCTTCATCAATTATTCTTTAGCTCATCACGATGACATAGAACGAATGAACCCTTTTCAAGGTGAAGCTATTTGGGTATTTTTTCATTTTTATTATTTGAATTGTTTGTTGATTCTGATTTTTACACACATGTTACACTCACTCGAACTCAATTCTTATTTTACAGCTTGATAATTGAGGACTAGTCTTAACATAGTTTATTTCGAAAATAGATTTAAATTTATGCCCTTATTCCCGAATACCATCCCGGAAATTGTTCCTTCGAAAAGATGACTCGTAAAATGGATTTTTTTCCTCAGGCATCTCTTGCAGGCCAGTTTGGGGCATTTAACCCACTAATTTTTTAAGAGGCATTTATTTTTTAACAGCCTATTTCGAAAGAGTGCCATTAGAAATCTTTGATGCTAAAAATATTTGTCTCTCAATTTTCTATTTTATTTCAAGAATATTAGAAGATGGGAATGATTACAAATTTAATAGGTCAAACTATTTAAGGATCAAGCATTTTTGTTTGAAAATTAATCCATATTGAACACTTTTATGCTTACTAATTTTAACTTATAATGATTAATCTCGTATAAGATTAATAAATTTGATAAGATCAATAGAATTTTAAACATTTTACCGAATGACAATCCCTTCATACAATACATTTGCTCCATCCTCCCGTGCTTTCTTTGTACAACGTCCAGCAAGTTTTACGCTTTCTTTATTGAACCCTGTGGTGAAACGGCGCGAGCTTGATGGCCTTGGGGCTTTCATAACAGATAATGACTGATTCACCACCAGAAAATTAAAATATTTAAATTTCCCTATATAATTCGTTGCCAATATAAATATAGAAAGAATGTGAATTTTTCGACTAAATTTGCATACAATAAAGTAACTTTATTTTTGTATACTTAAAAACTTAAGGTATGTTTTTAGGAAATAACAAAAAGATGGCAAAAAAAACATTGAACAGGTAGAAAGGTTGTGATGTTATGTTAGGAGTTAAAAAAATAAGGACCATTGTGCTTTAAAAAGAGAGCGGGGGCTTATTAATATAAAGAGGGTGACTTATTGGCAGGAGAGGCGTTAGAGAGAAAGGTTATTACAGTAGGGGGGGCTTATTGGGTGGGAGATGAGAGAGAGAGAGAAAGAGGCTTGTTAGAGAGAGAGAAGAGAGAGAAAGAGAAAAGAAAAAGAGAAAAGGAGAGAGAGAAAGGTCAGAAAAAATAGTTATTTATGTTGTAAAGTTCAAAGTTTAGCTTTGATTGGCCCTTTTAACGACTTGCTAATTTTTACGATCCATCCACACCTTCCAGTGCAATTTTGGCAATCCTTTCCAATTGTTGGAACCAATAAGTGGAACCGCATGGCCAATTATTCATACATTACATTTGTCCCTATTTCGGGTTTTGCCATGCATTGGTCCACAAGGTTCAGTTCCATCTTGTTCTGATTTTTATTCACAAGTTCGATTCCTCCTGCTAATGGCGGTCAAGCAATGGCCAAAGGCAAAATGAATAAAAAATGGAGGAGAGGCAGCAAAATCATAATCTCTAAATTTGGTAAGATTAGGTAGCTTGTTATCTAATTTTGCGGCAGGGCATATACCATGTGTACGTCCCAAATGCTATGTTTTTAAAATTTGACAAATTTTGTTATTCAAATGCCATCTTTTGAAACAGAAATGATAATGTTATCCAAAACCAAAGCATTTCAAAAAACAAGCTCAATATTTTCACAAATTTACTCTCTTTGTCAGCCTGATTCCTATAAATTATTTACGGTACTAGGATGTTAACAAAGGGCCTTTTAGAGCCATTTTAAACCTTATAGAAACTTTTAGACCTCGTTAGACAAAAAGTACCAAAGCAGAATTTTTGCTCGGCCTTTTAAATCATTTTAGGTGTTGAATTTCCTTAAAAAGATCGAAAAATAGGATTTTTTCCGAAAATTTTAGAACTTTTAGTCGAAATTCGTAACTAAAAGACCAAAAGATTGAGCATAAAATTCTGCACAATTTTGCCTTTTTGTACTGTTGGTTTAACAAAGTCTAAAAAGTTTCTAAAGGGCTTGGTCTTTATGCTTTTTTAATATCCTAAAACCATCAAGTACTAATTTAAAATAAAGTAAGAATTCCCAACAAATCGATGAAAGTATGAACTGATATTGTTAAAAAAAATTTTTACATGAATTTAAGCAATCAGTCCAAACTGTATTCGCCTTGTTGAATGGACAGAGCCCCATTCCCACAAATACCAATCCCAATTTTGCCCATTTCCGATCCAAACGAATGCAATAAACGAGATGAATCATCATGTCTGGGAAAATTGCTCCGAAATTTTACGATTTTGAACAATATTGATGTTAACAGTAAAAGTGCTGAGAGTGGGATGGGTTTGATATAATTGGAAAGCCCCAAAAAATGCTGTAAGTTAAAAATAAGACAAAATGTAATTTGGCGTTTTCTTTACTCTTTTTTATTCCATTTTTAAATCACCCATTAGTGTTCCTGAACTTACCGTATTTCTTCTAAAATAAGACCCTCTTCTAAAATAAGACCCCCTTTGAGGGGATTCGAAAAAAATAAGACCCTCTTCTAAAATAAGACCATTCTTTAAATCTTCCCAAAAAAGTTTCTTTTTAAATTAAAAATTTTTTCTAATAGTATTCAATGTTCTTCTATTCTAAATCTATGTATTTTTATAACAATATTTCCAGCGTTTTAGATAGGGTTGAGCGGATCCGAGATTTTTGGCAAAAAGGGACCGGAACTGACCGGGACTAGGAAAACCGGGATCGGGACCGGTACTAGGTTTTCAACCGGGATCGGGACTGACCGGAATTAGCCTTTTTCAAAAATTAAAATTTTTTAAGCCGAACAAAATTTTTTATCAATATTATTTATCAATTTTTTTTAATATGTGCGAAAAATAGTCCCATTTTTTAGCCATAATGATTGTACTACTGGGGTGACCGATCGACCCTAAAGTGGGGAAAATACAAGTTCTAATAAGACAGTGCAAAAAAGGAGCAGAGAAACGAAAATTATGCGTCTCTGACGTGTTACTCTAAAACAGCGGGCTCATGAAAGACCGAATTCCGCACTTTCCGGTGTTTCGAGTTGGTGTTTTGTAATTTTGAAAACAAAATTTCGTTTCAATAATTTTCACCTGAATTTTTTTAAATGATTATAGGGTGGTTTAACATCCCAGTAGTATAATTGTTTGGATTTTTAAAGGCAGCTTCAAGATTTTTTTTTGAATTGGACGACCAAAAATTGGACGACCAAAAAAATAAAAGAAAAACTGAATGTGCCTTTGATTTTTAAAAATTGTTTATTTTCTTTTTTATTTTTTACTTTAGGATGCATAATATACTTCATTGAGAAGGGTTCGAAAAAAATAAGACCCTCTTCTAAAATAAGACCCTCTTCTAAAATAAGACCCCCCCTTTGAGGGGGGTTCGAAAAAAATAAGACCGGAGTCTTATTTTAGAAGAAATACGGTATGTCTCTCTCTATATATACCTAATCCGATTTAACAAAAAAGTTTAAAGTAAAATTGGCCGGGTGGCGATTTTTTTAACTTCTTTGCACCGGACCACCTTCTCTGGCAAATGTCTGGTTTTCCTGCTAATTTGAGAACCCTTTGCCAAAGCAATGACCATTCTTTCCTCCTTTATGTCATATCTTTATTATTTATTTTGCCGTTGATTTTTCAACTTGCTCACTCACATAATTTTTCATCTTTATTTAAAAAACGAGATTTGATATCGACAATAATTTATAAAACGAATAAGCAGACTGTGAAATACAATGTTATCATGATTTGCTCGAATAGTTAAAGTGTAAAAAATAGAGTAATGAGAGATACTTTTGAAAAAAATGTTGCGAAATTTAAATTTTAAACCTCGTTTCTTTCAACCAAATATCGTTTCTTTCATTTTATAAATGTTTTTTTCTTAATATGTATATGAAATATCTCTACTTTCTGAAAGTTTTGGGGGAAATTTTTCATTATTTATATAGAACACTAGAAAACATTTTTACTTGAAATTTTCGGATTGAATCCCCGACACTTTAGTATTAAATTCAATGCAACATGAAATTCAATGAAAAATTACAAAAGTAGTTTTACCAACTTTCACTCAACGGATCAATTTACAGGTTGGATTCGATCATGGTTTTGAGCAAATCCTCTTTGATGCTTAGTTTTTGTTCAGTATTGTAACGATTGGTCACCAGCATGGTATCAGTTTCCTCCGATGATAGATTCCAATTTCCGAATTGGATTGATTGAAATGGGCGTGGAACTGTCAGAATGGACTTTATCCGAGTGTCGCCGGAGGGGATCGATGCTTTTGCCTTTTTGAAATTGCCGAGGAAATTCGCATGATTGCCATCTTCATCGAAAGTCACAGTGCCAAATCGACCATTCATGTAGAAAAAAATCCTTGAATCCAATAACGAGAAAAAATCCAAATAACGCGCTCCTATAAAATAAAAGTAAAGTAAAGTATGAATATGTCGGAACAGGACAGTCTGTGGCGGGCTAGTCTGTGGCGAAAATCATTAAAACCTAAAAAAAAATTTTTGAACCATTTTAGACCAAAACTATAAAAGACAAAAATGTGCAGAATTTTATTCTCTATCTTTTGGTCTTTTTAGTTGTTCGAAGTTCGAATAAAAATTCTAAATTTCCACTAAAAACACGATTTTTCCTTTAAAAGTATGCTTTTTTTCGAAAAATTTCAACTTTTTCTAAAGAAATTCAAATATTTGAAAATATCAGAAGATAGAGCACAAAATTCTGCACATTTTTGTCCTTTTATAGTTTTGGTCTATAATGGTTCAAAAAAAAGTTTTAGTTTTGATGAGTTGGCCACAAACTGGCCGCCACAGACTGGCCCGCCACAGACCGGTCGCCACAGACTGGCCCGCCACAGACCGGCCGCCACAGAAAGGGGTGTACCGGAATATGGCCAGGCAATTTCTATTTTAATATTTATTGACTGTGGAATAAAATAAATTATTATTAAAAACTATAAAAGTAAAATAAAAGTAAAAAATTATAAAAGTATTAAATAATATTAGAAATCCTCAAAAAATTTCAAAAAAATCTTTTTTCTATTCTTTTTTTGCAGAAACAATCATAAATTTTAAATTTATTCATTTCAGTTAGTATTTGAATATCCATTCCATTAATACCTAATCCTCAGAACGAATTCATCGCGCCAAATATATAAATAAGTCCTTTTGAATTCCTTGGTGCAAATCAGTTTCCACTCTTTCCAGCTATATAACACACGCTCATCCAATGTCCATGTATCATTCGATCCGTCTTTGGCCTGCAATAAATTTATTTCACTTACCCATTTTTATAGAAATACAATCATCATTCGATGGAAAAATGATTCTCTAAATATTAAAAATTTCGAAAAAGCTTATAACCCGATAATCTAAAAAAGAAAATCAAAATATTGAACATCATCAAACATTCCGGATTTAGGATTTAGGTGCGAATTGTAGATGATATATACTCCCGTCACATCGGGAGCGATATAAGCTCATATCAAAATTTTTTAAATTTTTAGTCCTAAAATTTCTTAGTAGAATAATAGCCTGAAAATGTTTGATTATTGGCTTCCTTTCATTTTAAGAGATTGATTATAAAATAAAAAAAATAAAAAAAGAGGTTCGAAAACAACAAGGGAACATTTTACCTATTTTGTCTTATACCCATTGTTTTTATACCTAGAGGGCTCGGTGCTAGGATGTTAAAAAAATGACAAATGACCAAATCGAATTCAAAACTCTTCGAAAAGTCGCAAAAAGATAAAGTTGGTAGAGTTTTTATTATGGTCAAATATAAGGACTAATGTTCCTCAATAGAGGCCACATTAGATCTTTTTTATGAGTGTTTCTTATATATTTCTTGGCTTCTGCGTACGCTAGAGCAAGATCAATTTAAATCCTCTGAAATGAAAAGTACAGTTTGGCATATCTAACTCGATTAAATCAAATCTAGAGAAATGAAATTGGAGTGAAAAGATAGAGCTAATTATTAGCTTCAAGTTGAGCCTAAGCCAATCTGAATTGGTCCAGTCTAAAAAAAAGTCATGTCCAAAATAATCATTCTTTCGAGCATTTTTTCCAAATTGGCCGATACAAGTGACCATTTTGACCATAACTTCTTTTAGACTGGGCCGATTCGGATGGACAATACTCTTCTTAGCTAATAATTAGCTTTATTTTTTGTCATCAAGCTCATTTCTCAAGGTTTGTTTTAAACAGAGTTTTTAAACCAAACTGTACTTATCGTTTTAAAGTTCTCTTCCGGTCTCAAAAATGCATTTAAATTGATCTTGCTCTAGCGACCGCAGTATGCCAGGAAATATAGAAGAAACACTCAAAAATTGAACAAACAAATTTAATTTAAAAAAAAATCCAATGTGGTCTCTATTGAATAACATTAGTCCTTATATTTCACCATAATTTATCACCATAGTATATTAAGTAAAATTGTTAAAAAGAAATTTGTAGATGAAAAGGTTGCTTTATCAATTCACTGAATTAATGTCCCGAAAATCAAAATTATTATTTTTTCTCCGGAAAAATGAATTCCTGGCTTTTTATGGGACACTGAACATGAATCTGTGCTCTATTTTTGTCATATATTTTACAGTATTAGATATGTTCCAGACATCCCTACAATATTATCCAATATTATCAAGATTTTTACAATACAATTAATATTATGAACTTACTTGTCATATACTCATATATAGTATTAGACTTGTTTCAGACATCATTATCAAAATATTTTTTTACAAAAATGACAAGCCTAGATTCATGTTCAGCTCCCGTGAAAACCCTTGGAATTCGTTTTTTACAAAGAAAAAAAGTTTTTTTTTATTTTCGGGACACCAATTGTTAACCATTGTCCATGAAAGAGTTGGAATTTTATCTTGTTAAGAATGTGGCACCACGAAACCGAATTTTGGCACTCTTCTGAACCGATTTCCTGCTTTATCATCGGCATTTGATCAGCTTTCTCCATTGCTTCCATGAAGGCGTAAATTTGTTGTTGCTCATTGATTAAAATACCATCATCTAAACTTATGTTTTTTAAAGTATAATTTTCGCAAATCCTATCAGCAGCCAAGTCTAGATGGCTATCCGACTTTTGTGGACTTCTGTAATAATTTTGTTTACTTATGGTTCAAACGCAATTTGAATAAAATGTGTTTGAAGTCAAAAATAGAGTAAAAATTGCTAAAAATAAGCCTAAGCCTGCTCGAATTAGACTTCAAAGTTATAGACAAAACATTGCATTTTGCCAAAAAATTTGTGATGGCTATAACTTTTTTCATAGTTGGATTTTAAGCTTATTTTGTAGTAAATTTTTTGTTCTATTTTTTATATCAGAATAGTTTCTCTAGGTTAAGAATGAACCGAGTTATAACATGATCCGCAAATGTCGGATCCGCAAAAGTCGCGCTACTGGTCATCTGGTCTAGACTTTTAGTTGGCCCCAGGGACGTACCCAGGATTTCGAGATGGGGGGGCAGGAGCACAAATTTTTCGCCGAATTTTTTTCTCCGGCGGCCCCGATAGGGGCCGCCGGAGAAAATTTTTTGAAATATAGGCTCTTTTTTAAGAAAAATTGTCAATTTTTTTGCTTTAGGCAAGTTTTTTGGTGAAATTTCACCTTATTTTGGAGTGCCGGCGGCCCCGATAGGGGTCGCCGAAGAAAATTTTGACATTTTAGACCAATTTTGTTAAGAAATTTGGTCAATTTTTTGCGTCCGATGAAGATAATTCAATGAAATGAGGGGTGCCGGCGGTCCCGATAGGGGCCGCCGGAGAAAATTTTGAGAATTTTAACCAGTTTCTTTAGAAAATTGGTCATTTGTTTCGTTTTTCCCGCTTCTTTTTCGATTTTTTCTTCCCTTCTTCCCCCTACCCCCTGAAAATTTTTTTAATTTTTCGGCGATGGGGGGGGGGAGCAGTTGCCCCCGTTGCCCCCCCCCNCCCCCCCCCTAGGTACATCCCTGGTTGGCCCCCCTCAAAAATGAAAGTATAAGATTTGTCATTGGGTCCAGCAGGGGATAAATGATTATTAATTGGTAGATAACTAATTGAAGATGTATAAAAATATTTTCTTTAAGTTATTTATATATGCATATTATGTATAGAATGATATTAAAAATTAATTACATTAGGTTTACATTGTTAAGTAAACTCTTAGAATATTATTAATTTTAAAATTTTCTGGGAACATTATTACGAGATTTCAATAAACTTAAAAATTCTTTTTAGCCTTATTCTAAAAAAGAAACCTTGTTTTTCATTTTGATCGACCAACTCCGGCGGCTCAGTTTTGACAATAATATTTGAAGGAAACATTAAAAAATTAGACTGAAAATTCGATATGAAGTGTTATAATAATAATTATTAAAATATACCAAATGAATAACAAAATTTCAGATTAATTTTAACATTTAATTAAAAAGGGATGCAAAATCATTTATTGTCAGCAAAAAATACAATAGTAAAACATCACATTTTATAAAATATCAACAATTATGAGTTGTGGGAACAAAAGAAACGTTTCGTAGGATGGGTAATAAAAATACTCAGATGTTCCGGATATTTAAGGATCGGGACCCTTTTCTAAAATAATAGGAAATTCAGAATAGGAAAAAATATAGAATAGGAATAGAATAGAATAGGAAATTCAGAACTTAATTTATTCCACGCAAAATATTCACACACTCAACAACAAAGGGACAAAATGTCATAATTTGTCTAAAACTCACATTATTTCAAATCATTGTTCCAAATGGGGTCAGCTCCATAGAATCCAGCTCACTAGAACCCAAAATCTTCCCTTCCTCCTAAAACTTTTTTTGAACATTGCTAGGCCAAAACTATAAAAAACAAAAAGGTTTAGGATCTTAGAACCCCACTTATGGCCTATTTGGTTTTTCGAATTTCCCTGAAAAATTTTGAAATTTTAAAAAATCGACTTTTTTGCATTTTTTTTCGAAAATTTCGAAAATTTCAAAAATTTTCAGGGAAATTCGAAAAACCAAATAGGCCATAAATGGGGTTCTAAGATTCTAAACCTTTTTGCTTTTTATAATTTTGGCCTATCAATGTTCAAAAATTCTAAACCTTTTTGCTTTTTATAGTTTTGGCCTATCAATGTTCAAAAAAAGTTTTAGGAGGAAGGGAAGATTTTGGGTTCTAGTGAGCTGGATTCTATGGAGTTGTAGCCGTTCCAAATATCCCACAGAGCCGATTAACGCCAAATTTTCAGATCACCCAGTCAGTATGGCCCCGCAATTGTTAGGCGGCCGCAGGCCGGAATTGTTGAATTAAAGAGAATTATTTATTTATTTTTTACTAAATTAATAGAATTTTATGGAATTTTGAAATATGGAATTTTTTAATGAATTAAGGGGAATTATTTATTTATCTTTTTACTAAAAAATTTAAAAAAATCAATATTTATTTTTAGATGGAATACTGATAAAGATGTGAGATAGTGTAATTTGAAGAGAGAGTACAAACGACGAAAGATGATGGGAGAGTGGGATAGGAATGATAAGTATAACGGCGAGGAAAGGGTGAATCAAAGCCATTGGGAAAGGATCAACCTATGTGATGGTGTCACCTTGAAGAGCATAGAAATTCAACCTATCCGAATTAAATTCGGTTTAATTACCCAAGTTTGAGGTAGTTATTTAATCCTACCCTACACTCCAGTGGTATAGAATAAATTTTGGAATTGTACCGCCCTTAATGGGTGGTACTCAAAATGTGTTATTATTTTTTTAAAAATTGCAAAATATTAATTTTTATTTGCAGTAACAATATTATTATAATTAATTTTAAAATATATTTTCTATGCGGTCAAAATATTTAGGAAATGCAAAATTAAAAACAAAAAAATTATAAGAAAATAAATTTTCTAAAATTTTTAAAAAGCTTACAACGTCTTCGATTCCCAGGACTCTCCGTTCCAAGTACTAAGGAGGTCCAATACGAGTACTAAGGAGGTTAATTTGCCAGATCGGACGGGATGACGTGTTTTCAACGCGGTATGGTCGTAATGGGATAAGGATTGAACAAATATGAAAAGGGTTGGAATATTGCTTAAAATATGAAATTCTATTGCAATTTGATGAAATTCCAATGAATTTTTGATGACACAAAAAAATATGAATAAAAAGGTGATTGATTATTCAGTGGCCCATCATTTGCTTTTCGATTTTTAAACACATAAATTCAAAAAAAATGAGAATTTGGTCTTTCAAAATTTTATATACAGGGTGACACAAAAGTCATTGCACAATTTTATTTTGTCCATAACTTTTTTACTATAAGAGTTATAATTTATCACTTTTTTTTGTTTTGTAGCCCACTCTATTCTCTATAAAGTCTAGTCTTTGAATTTTGGAAATAACTTTATCCAAATAGGGAAAAACAGCCTCCAAACAATCAATCCTACTTGGCTTCTCTAGGATGACTGTCTACCAAACCATCAAAAAATTCCAGTTAAAAATTTTCAAAGGAAAAAAACAAATTTTATGCATAAATTGAATGGTACACTAGTGACTTTCAAAAAGAGCTAGAGATCAATGTCTCTCAATACCCAGTGGAATCAGTAGAGGCTCAAGAAGCCAGCATACCCCAATCCCTGGATTTCTAAGAAAAGAATCAGATACTAGACCGGGATGAAAAGGAAATCAGTCTAGCTTATGGTCATAAATGAGCTAGATACCGGGCCCTACAAACCCTAAAAAATTCAGTTTAACTTGTGAATCAAATGTAAAAATTTGGCCCCAAAGATATCGATTGCTACTCCAGCGGCACGCAGGTACCCCCCATCCTTCTTCCGGACAAAATTTTTTTCACACTCGAACCTATCCATAATCATCAAAAGGACAAAGTAGAGCAGAAAACCCTGCTCTTTCCGATCGTATAGTCAGTTATTTCAAAAAGGCCCTATAAGTTATGGTTTGGGCCGGAATTTCACCATGGGCAGAAAAACCGCTGATTTTTGGGTGCTTAGGAGTCCAAATCAACAAAATTTCTCATATAGGGGGTCTCCGGGGCATTTAATATTTATTGTGTGCAAGGACTTTTGTGTCACCCTGTAATCCTTGGGTCCGAAACCCCGGGTGGTTCAGCCAGCCTAGGCTAGGCCTTTTATTTTGATTTTCTTGGTCGAATAAAAGATTTGGTGCAAAGTGTATAAATGAATTAAAAAAATGTTCCTCTTCGAAATGCCCCGAAGTAGAACGCGTATCTTACGCGTTCTAATTTATTACACGCAATAAGTTAGAAAAAAAATCCATGCTCCTATTTTGGCATTATAATCGAACCTAGGAACCTAGAGGAACCTAGAGGATCAACTGAATCATTTTTTCCATCCTCAAAATGCCAAAAAATGGATGTAATGGTACCTCCACATTGCACTTTCCATTTCCATGCTGAGCCGCAGAAAAAATCTTTCTATTTTGGTCAATATACATAAGTACCAGATTGGGGTTCAGGGTCAGCTGAAATGGTTTTGCCGATTAAAAATGCCAATGGATGCCGACCACTTTGCACGTACCACCTTTTTTCTTTTTTTAAATTTGAACGATCGATCAACAGTTCCAGAACAGCAGAATTTTCGCTATAAAAGAACCCACCAAAAGTGATGGCCAATTCATTCTCTCATTTTTCCATATATACCATAAAAAGTCTTCCTACAACTCCCTGAAAATAATGGCGTCCATTCTGTTGCGCTCATTCTTCTTGGTCTTCATCCTTTTGCTCACAATGTCTTTACGTGTCCTGGCCCTGTACCGCGGCGACCTCAGCGATGACGACGACGACGACGGATGTGAAATCATAATCATTAATCAAATAAGTTACTTATTTGATTAATGATTATGAAGTTACTTACCATCATCTCAATCCGTTATGGATGATACATTGTTATAGAAATTAAATCAAATTTTGATTAGAAATTTTAACTTCTGGAATATAATGGATATTTTTATGGATATAAACGACATAATTTTTTTACTATTTTCATCAAATATATAATAATTAGACATTTTTCAATTTAAAAGTCACAATAAATATAATAAAACGAAAATTCATATATTATAATAGTTCTTCAGGCAATAATGATACCCCAATAGTAGTCTTATGGGCTCGCTTGAGCAAGTATATTCTTCAATATGTTTTTTTCTCTATATATTAAGTGATTTTTTTAAAAATTTAAAAAATTGTTTTTTATCATTATTTTACTTGATCTAATTTTGATTTACTTCAATTTATGTGTCATAATTTTCTTTACCATTTAGCATAAATTTACATTAATTATTTTTTAATTCAATTTTTGTTTATTTGGCGTTATTTTTATAATAATTATAATTTAATAATTTAAATAATAATAATTTTAGTTGAATTTAATTTTATGTATATTATATAAAGCAATTTTATGAATTTTTATTTATTTTTTTAATAAAGCTAAATGATCTTTTTCCTATTATTATTTTTTTCTATGTACTTCCGATGAAGGAATGCTTGGTCAGCAAGCACAATACAACCCAGAATGTCCCCACAACAGGATCAAGCCATTTATCACACTCACTCTCATATGCATTGGTCGGATTAGCAGACTTGATCATTATCTCCATCACACTTTTGGATTTTTCCTTTAAAAATTTACGAATTGTAGTTATGGGTAAAATTTTTTTTATGTATTATTATTGAAATATAAATCAATATACTTTTAATTTATAATTAAATTAAATATAATGAATTTATACTTTTAATTATTCGATTATTTTATATAATTGGTAATTATTGTTATAAAAAAATAATTTTTATAAAATAAAAAATTTTTTAATATTTATAAAATAATGGTTATTTGAAATCAATAAGCTAAAAAAATCAAACCATATTAAAATTTTTCAATGAAATATAATTATTTGGCATTAAAGCTATGATGCAATTGATTGTTTTAACTAATTTTTTCAGTGCGGAAATTAAAAAAAAACATATAAAAAATCATATAGAAATAGGGACGGGGTCTAACGAAAATTAATGGATATTGTTTGTGATGCCGCACTTTAATTTCACTGTTGGAACCATATGTTGAACCTTAATTTGTGATTGTGTTCTGTCAAATATAAACCAATATTTATTTGATTAATCTTTTTACTTCATAATTTAAATATCAATTAAAAATAAAAATTTAATTCTAAAATAATTTATTTATTTTTAATTAAATTTTTACTATTATCATTTAACTATCATCGGATTATTGCTTAACTTCTTTTGCTTAATAAATTTTATGATAAATTTGAAAATAATAAAAAAAATAAATAAGAATAATTTACAATTTTTTAACTTTTGAAGCTTTAATTTTATCTTTCATTATATGTATTTTTAACAATTTTAATAAATTTGATATTAAATTTGAACTTTAACTTATCACACTTAAAATCTAATATTATAATATTTTAGGTTTGTTATGTATTTCGTGATTTCGTTATTGTCGATAAACACAGAATATTTGTTTAATTATATATACATTTAATTATATCTTATTTATTTATATATACTTTAATTTATAGACTATTTAATTCGAGCATCTAAATTACAATTATTAATTAGTCTTTTTTGTTTTTGTTAATTTTCATAGTGAATCACTAGATTAAAAGTTAGTTTTATTTTTCATCAAAACTTAGATAAATTGTACTATTATTTTTGGCTAATAATATATTCATTAGCTGATTAGATTTTTATATTTCAGAATGTTATATTTAAGTTATTATTAAAGGTTAAAATTAATTAATATTCCAAATTATAGCTTTGACCAAATTAATAGTTAAATTGTTTTTATTTAAAGCATCTATAGGATTATAAAACACCTGTGATTTATTTTATCAATATTTGAAAATTTTAAATTATTTTTTTTTTGAAATTAAATATTTTTTCTCTTATTGGAATTATCATCTCTTAAATCTTAAAACAAAGCATAATTTTTTTAATTATTTGTTCTTTTTTCAACTTTTCAAATCAAATTTATTTACTCTTCATAATATTTTATTGATGGGATTTTATTGGTCCACAGATCGTTTTTAATTATAAAAATTCATTCATATTAACTACCAGAATTCATCAATTCCACGATGATTTGCGACTTGAACTACTATAAATTATAATTAAATTTTTTATATGAAAATTTAATGATGCATAATTTTATTAATTATTTAAATTTATAATTTTTTGAATTATTTATTAGATTTTCAAAAAAAAAATCCAAAAATATCCAGTATAAAAATTTCTTTTTTCAGAAATGATTACTAGAGAAATGAGGTTGAGAATCTCTAGCAGTAAATTTCGTATAAATATGTTTGAATTTTTTTAATATATAAAATATTTCTATTAGAAATCCAGTAATTTTGACGAATAACATTTATTTTTTATTGTTTTTCATTCCTTAAATTCGAAAATTTTCATGAAAATGTTGAAAAAAGTTATACTAGATTTTTCTCAAAATAGATATGAAATGATGAAAAATAGTTAATTCCTTTGTATTAAAATCAAATGGTCGAAAGAAAGCTCTAAATTTGCATAAAATTTCTCTTCCTCTCAAAGCAGGAAATCTTTCTGGATATATTACTTATTATAAATTCTTATTGCTGATTTCCTTCACCAATTATTATTTTATTCTCTTTTAATTGGATAGTACAAAAAAATAATTAACCCTTAAACCATTTCAAAATTATATCATATCGGATTATAAAATGTGTTTCAGGGATGAAATATTTTATTACTCAAGTATTTTTATTAATATTTTGATATTTATAAAAAGACTTATATTTAATTTTAACAGTAATTATTGGTATTTTGTTAAGATTAGTTTATAATATTTTTTAAGAGAATTAATTTAATTTATAATTATTATTTATAAAAAGAATAAAAGAATTTAAGATTACAAATATAGATACTTAGTAATAGATTATTATGTTTTTAAAATTTAATAAAATGTCCTTTATATTTTTTATTAATTTAGATTTTTATAATATTATTATAATTAAATTTAAATAATTCATTTTTAGTAAATGTATATATAATAAAAAATTATGTATTTATTTATTATTAAATATAAAGAAATGTTTTTTTAATCTGGAATTTTATTATTAATTTAAAAAAATTAAAATCCAGAATTAGTATATATGGCCATTCCCGTGTTGGCTATCCGGCAGTGAATGTTTCACAACATGACATACGCATATTCACAATGGCTGAATAATTTTACATGAAAATTGTATCGAATGGCGTTGTTTTTTTATAAATAATTTAATTGCTTTTTTAATGAATAATTTTGTGTGTTTTGCTCGGAAGAACTGAAATATTATAAAGAAAATATTATATGTTTATAAATATTATTCCTTTATTAAATAGTACAACCAGACATGTGGGCCGATTTTTTGAAAAAAATTAGGGAATAGCTCAACTCAATAGTATTTTGAAAAATAAAAAACTAACGGTACTGAGTCCATTGACTGGGCCCAAAATTGACGCAACATGGGCTGGCTAATGTCTACCGGCAATGCATCCTTCCGGAGCCGAACCTTGCCATTCTTCCCAACTTTGGCTTCGGATGAAATTTTCCCGAACAATTCCAACACCAGGGGCCTATCTATGTTCTCCAACATCATTTTCAGTTTTCCCATTTCTGCATTCGTGGGAATGTGGCGGACCAAGCAAGTAAGCTTGCGCAATTTCTACAATAAAAACCCAAAAATTATGCAGCAAATGGCTCTAATCCAGTTTAAGGGTCCCATCCACTTTTAGGGTTCCCATTAAACTTTAGGAGTACAATCAGCCCAATTGATTTTAAACAAGCAGCTTTTGAATTTTTAAAATTTGCCTATGAAATTTCTTTAAAAATAAATTAGCTCATTAAAAATTTTTAAAAAATACATATTAAAAAAATAAGAATATATATACACCCAACTTTCTTTTTGATCGCATATGGACTTTGAATTCTATGTGCGGTAAATTCAGGATCCAGCTTTTTCTGGTTAGAAAAATTTTTCTTAAAAAAAGATCTTGTATTAAAATTTTTTAAGAATGTAGAACCACCAATTGGCGTCAGAATTAATCTACCTTCAGAGTTGTTTAAGAAAAAATTAATTGATCATATGACAAAGTTGACACCATAATTTGCAGATAAAACTTTTCTTGCATGAACTGATCAAATCCATCTTGCAATAAATTGATTGGACCCCTAAAAATTTGACGGGACCCCCTACTGAAAGTAGAGTCCAGCAAATTTCAGAAATAATATTTTGGTGCACTTTTTCGAAAACTCTGCACCCGCAATTTCTGCAATCAAGTCATGGAATTAAAAAAACAGTGACTTCAAACCTCGACTGAAATGCAATGTAATTTGTTTAAAGATTTGAACGAAATTTTAAGTGATTTTGATAATATAAAGTCTTTTTTGTATTTTTTGTGAAAAACTCCCAACCACTGAACATTTGGGCTAATTTCAAACTAATAAAAAAATAAATCTAAACTCTCTCAAAACGTACAGGATTAAGTTTGATCAAATTTATGACGAACTCGACAGGTAGTGGCAACTCCCGAGACAGATGTAGGTACTGCACATAAATAAAAATAATTTTATTGGCATAAATAAAAAAACAACAAAAAAAAATATATAAAAAAGTAATTAAAAAAGGTAAATAAAAAACAATTTTATTGATAATATTAATTACAAATTTTTAAATTTTAGAATTATTTTTAATTATTCCAAGTTTCAATGATTTTTTTCTAATGTAATGGATTTACTTGTAAATAATAAATTTTATTTTCGGGGAAACTATCGAGTCAATTTTGATGGTAGTTGAATGACTTTGTAAGTTTTCGACGAATCTAATTTTACGCAATTTTTGGTACTTAGCTAGCCTGGTTCCCT
>LDKF01001222.1:15745-61303 GCA_001026735.1 Rotylenchulus reniformis
GGGGGGGGGTCTTATTTTAGAGGGGTCTTTTTTCAGGCCCTCTCAAAGGGGAGTCTTATTTAGGGGATAGTCTTATTTTAGAGGAGTCTTATTTTAGCGTGAATACAGTATACCGTATTTTCTCTAATTTGAGGGTAATCTCTTATTTAAGGGTAGTCTCTAATTTAAGGGTAACATTTAGAAGAGGTTGAAAATTTTAAGGGTAGTCTCTAATTTAAAGGTAATCTCCAATTTAAAGGTAATTACTGTGGATTGAAAATAGCAATTTTCATTTTTTTTTTCATTTTTCTATTGCTTTTATTATTTTCATTATAAAAAAAACAAAAACAAATGTGCATAGTGCATTAGGTAGAGATCGGACAAAGACATCGGTCGGACCGAAAAAATCGAAAATTCTTCGGTCGGTTAATTCCGATAACAAAACCGAAAACCCGAAAAATTTAACGGTTAACCGACCGGCCCAGTCTCTAGTATTAGATAAAGTAAAAAAAAATTTCAACCCTGCAGAGGGAAATATGAAAAGCCTCCGAAACGAAAATCGAATTACAAAATACAGAAAATGAAACATCGGAAAGTGCGGGATTCGGTCTTTAGTAAGCCACTGATATGTAGTTAGGTAACTGTATTGGCTATTCTCTTAACCTTTTAATTTCTTTCATTTTTTAAAGAATGATACATGTTGGAATGACGAGGAAATTGGGCGCTAGTTTAAAGACGGCCTATCTTGGGACTCTAATATTTTTAGAGTCCCGGGACTCACTTTCATTTTTTGTGAACAAATGACTTCCCGGTGTAATTTTTGACGCGGAATCCAGTTCTGACGTCCATTTTGACGTATTGGGTCATCTGACGTAACTTTTTGACGCTGACGTCAAAAAAATGCCGCACGTAGAACCCGCAAACAACACGGGGAACCACGAGTTTGTTGCGGGTTCTACGTGCGGCATTTTTTGGCGTCAGCATCAAAAAGTGACGTCAGATGACGCATTACGTCAGAATGGGCTTCAGAATCGGATTCAGCGTCAAAAATTACTCCTGTTGGTACTCAAAAATTGACTGGTACACAAAAATAATTTTGAGTCTCAAGATAGGCCGTCTTTAAACTAGCGCCGGAAATTGAGTGATGAAACGCTTGAATTTTAATCGATTTTTAATGAAATAAAATCATGTTCAGAACAATTCTAGATTGGAAAATTTAAGGGTAATCTCTAATTTAAGGGTAGTCTCTAATTTAAAGGTAACTTCCAGAAGAGGTTGAAAAATTTAAGGGTATACCCTTAAATTAGAGAAAATACGGTATATTCTTTTTCCGAAATTTTACTTCGATTTAAAGGTCACATAAATGACGGCCCCATTAGAAAACGTCCCGAAGGTGGCAATGATGGATATGATAGAAGCAAAAACAATAAACAGCCAACACGGATGCTCGTCCTTGTATGCGGTGTACAGCTAAATCAATTTGCAATTATCATTTATTAATTTTTTAAACTCACTGCTTTTAAAATTACGATGCTTCCCATATCCAGAAATAATAAAAAAACAATTTTAGATGGAAGTGTATTCTTTTGCCTATAATAATGAAAAAAATGATTCTAATAAAATAACACAACTTTAGTCATTCGCGTTCTTCATCATTTAGGGTATGCGCTTGTATTAGAGAAAATACGGTACCGTATTTCCTGTATTAAGTCCCCCCTGCAATTAGTCCCCCCCCTGCAATAGACCCCCCCCCCATCCAGAGGGGGGTTGAAAAATAAATCCCCCCCTGGGGCCTTACCATCATCTTCGGGTTAAGCCACTAACCCGGGTTAACGGTGCAAACCCGGGTTAACTTAACATTGATCCATACCATCATCTTCGGGTTTGTTAAACCGGGTTAAGCACTAACCCGGGTTCCACTAACCCGGGTTAAGTGAGCCGTTAACCCGGGTTAACGTAACTTAACCTTAACTCGCGACCATCATCTTTTTGCACTAACCCGGGTTAATCTAACCCAGGGTCGAGGCAGGATTAAGAGGTGAAAAATAAAATAAAAAAGCGAAAAATGCAAATATTCAATATTATTTTAATTGAAAATTGTTTTAAAAAGATTTGTTTATTTTTTTTGATATTTAAAAATTGTTTCGAAAATTGTTTCAAAAGATTTATTTATTTTTTTTTGATAATTAACTTCGATAATTTCCTCTTTTTTTTAAAGATTATTTTTATTGTTCTTTTCCTTCTATTTCAAAAAAAATTTAAATTAGATTTATTTTTTTATTAGAATATTTTTGATGATTATATTTTATTTCCTTAACCCGGGTTTGGATGTTCCTTAACCCGGGTATCGCGAAGTAAGTAAAGGGAAGCGTTTGGGCCCAATGCAATTGGGCCCAATCGAATTGGGTCCAATTTCTACTACCATGCCTAATTCTTCCCAGCGATTGGGCCCAATCACCTTGGACCCAATTCCGGGAATTGGGCCCAAACGAATTGGGCTTCTAGATGGTAAGGCCCCTGCATTAGGACCCCCGGGGGTACTATCCAAAATTTTGAATTTTTATGTATCTAGATACAAAAATTTTCAAAATTCAATTGATTTTTTCGGCAATTTCCACGCTTCAATGCAAGCATTTGTAATCTTGGCAAAATTTTAGGGTATATTTTGGTCCGAGACCTCATCTTTAGAGGTGTATTTTGATCCAGGACCTCGTTTTAGGGGTGTAGTTTGGTAATTTTAATTTAGCTGCAGGATATATGTTCCCAAAATATAAAAAAATATCTTGGTTCGCAAATGAATAAAAAAATGCTTTTTAGTTTTTTGATAAAAAGTTAAGAAAAAATTATATTTTTCTCACCGGGACTTGAACCTAAGGGGTGGAGGCTGTATTCTGGAGCACTATCCTCTAGGCCATTAGGGCATATACGAATGGGATGACAGGTAAGCATTGATTATTATGCAAATTTCTCCCTCAAAAATTTTCTCTCTCAAAAAATGGAGTCGAAAAATAGTACCCCTCTCTTCATGACTGTAGGTTGAAATACAAATCCCCCCTCTGCAATTAGTCCCCCCCTGTAATAGACCCCCCTCTGGAGGGGGGTTGAAAAATAAATCCCCCGGGGGTCTAATACAGGAAATACGGTATGTAAAGTTGTGTAAGGGCGAAAAGCCCTGACTCCAGCTCTGATTCCGGTTCCGGCCCCGATTCCAGCACCGGAGCTAAATTGGTACTAGAAAAACTCCACATCTTCCAGACTGGCTAAAAACTTTTTTGAAGCTTCCTAGGCCAATGGTATAAAAAGCCATAGCGCAGAATTTTATGCTCTATCTTTGGTACTCTCGATTTTACTTAATTCGGCTAAAAGTTCGAAATTTTCATGAACCCCATTTTTGGGTTTTCGGGAAAATTTGAGACCTTTTGGCCGAATTTTAAAAAATAAAAATACCAAAATAGGGTATGAAATTCTGCACAAGTTGCCATTTATACATTCGACCTATCAACTCTTAGTTAGTTTTTAACGTGCTACATAGCACCTCTAAATTTCCCAATAGCCGGAGCCAATTTTCGAGAGCCGGAGCCGATGGCGTAGCGGGGCTTTTTTGACTCCAGTGACGGAGCCGAAAATTTTAAAGGTCAGAACCCCCTTATTTAGTCGCAGCCAAAATCATGAAGGGTAGGAGCCGTAGCCAACAATTCTCATTTTCTCGACACTAATAAGTAGGGTGGCGGAATTCCCCGCGGGGACGGGTCCCCGCGGGGACGGGGACTGGCGACCCTCGCGGGGACGGGGACGGGGACAGATTTTCGCGGGGTCCCCGCGGGGTCCCCGCGGGGACAAGAAATTTTTCTAAGTCTTTTAATTATTGAAAAAAAATTTCGAAAAAAATTTTTCCGTCATTAAAAATTCATTTTAAATTAATTAAAAATTATTGTTTTTTATTATTAAGCCATTTTCAAATTTTTCGATAAATCTTGGCACTGCGAAAATTTTCCGAGAAATCTTGGGTCTATAATTTTTTTTTTAATTTTCGAAAATATTTTTCAAAAATCAAAAAATTTAAAAAATTTTCGAAAAAATTTCCGGTGGCTTATAATAATTTTGGATCTTTTCCGAAAATCTAAGGACTATTTTTGTAAAAATGAAAAAAAAAATATTTCAGATGGGAGGGTAGGGGTCAGTTTGGCGTAGGCCGGTTTGTCCCCACTTTGGGTTGCCGATTACGCTATAGTTGCGTCGGCGGCCCCGATAGGGGCCGCCGGAGAAAATTTTTCAATATTTTCGAGTATTTCTTAAGAAAAATTGGTTTAGAAAATTTTATTTTTCCGTCATTTTTTCCCATTTCTTCCAAAATTATTGATCAATTTTGGCCGATTTCCCCATTCTTAGGGGTGCATTTTGTCCCCGTGTCCCCGCGGGGACAAGGCCGCGGGGACGGGGACTGGCGACCATCGCGGGGAGCGGGGACCCCGTCGCCACCCTACTAATAAGGGCGGATCATTCCCTTTTAAAACCCCTTAATGGAAGAAGCAAAAGGACAGATCATATATTAGCTGATCAGCTCATTAGGCCCGTTTTTTCGGCTATTTTTTTAGCATATCCTTCGATATCAAGCTATGATTTCTCTAGGTTGTGCATATGCTAAATGATGAGAAGAAGCATATGCTAATAACGATCCCCAACGATCCACATGAGGCTGAGAGTCTGTCCCTATGGAGACAAAGTGTGGGTGCTGTCTGAAACTTTTTTTTTGCAAATATGTACCCATCGATAGAAGACTACTGTAGATATCATGATATTGTAGATTGTACTAATGAGTAATGAAAAATGTACCAAAAAATGCAAAAGGAGGATACGATTTGCCCTATATATTCATTCGCGTGTCCTCATTACATTTATTTGCCTGGTTTCACAGCAGAATACAAAAAGACAACAAGAATTTTTAATATTTTATAGTGAATTTGGTCTCTATTATTTCATGTAAGTGCAAAATAAAGTAACATACAATTTGGGATTTTAGAGAACCGGAATTTTTGCCAAAAGTGGCAAATGAGGGCATTAAAAAATTCTAAACGACTTCTAAATAACGAAAGAGGCAAACCGACTAAAATAGGAAGTGTGACAAAATTTTAAAAAATTGGACCCTTCTCTTTAGAAAATATCAACATTCTTGGACAGAAAAATTATTGACTAAAATTTTCTAGAAAATATTATTGTAGAAATTTCAGGGGCTGAAATATTAAGAATATTGGAGTAATACAGTTTTTATGTCCAATATGGCAATTTTTTAACATCCTACCCTTATTAATTTCTAAATTAACAAATAAGAAAATTATTTATAAAAAAATAAAAATAAAATACATTTATGGAATTTTGTTTTTTATAGGAAAACTTGAAGAACTTTGAAAGCTTATTGAAAAATAATATGGAAATATATTTTTTATATTTACAGATTTACACAATTGATCGGGTGATTTTTTCAATTGTTAAACGTCCAAAAAAATGCTTGGTCCTCAGTCCGGGTCTTGGTCCCCGATGACCAAGGAAGGAACTCCTTCGTATCATTAGTCCGGGGCCCGGCCTCTCAACCCCGTTCCTGGGCCCCCATCCTCGGTATTTCCAATTTTAGGGCACTACATCCTTTATCAACATGTATATCAACACAGAATTTAGCAGAATATATTATTTATTAAAAAATAACAATAACAACATCCTCAATTAAGTAAATTTATGGATTCATATGGTGGGTATAACAGGCTGGCAACAAAAATTTTGATAAATTTCATATAAGTAGAATGATTTTGATGTAATGTGTAAAATGATTAGACCAAAATATAATAGGTATATCCATTTACTAAAATAATGAATAAAAAGATTTTTTGACCAAAAAAAATTGTACACAATATATTCTTTTGGTTCTATACCGTATTTCCTGTATTAAGACCCCGGGGGTCTTATTTTTCAACCCAAAATAATGAATAAAAAGATTTTTTGGCCAAAAAACTTGTCCGCAAAGCGGGATCTATTATGGGGAGGACTATTGCAGTGGAGATTTATTTGTTTGCCCCTTTTTAGAGGTCAGTTACAGGGGGAATTAATACAGGAAATACGGTAATATGGCCAATTGGCCATTAAGAGATAAAATTTGCATGAAAATATGTCATAAAAGATGTGATTTTGGCTGATAAATAACGAGAAATTATTCTGAAAATAGGATTAGTTGGTTATTCTGCATCCTGGCCCCCGTACTGCTTGATCAGGTTGACCAACAGTGTCTTGGTGATCGCCTTGGATTCGGAGCTGATCAGCGCCCCCAGGGGCAGTCCGTATGTCCGTTTGAATTCGGCGGCCACCGCGGGCATATCGCCAGAATCCGTCCGGGTCACTATCAGACGGATAAGGTCCCGTTCGGATTGCTTCTGGAAGAATTTGATTTTTGAAAATTTGTGCGATTTTTCTGAGCTTGGACCTCCAATTTTTGGGCCCAAGAAATCCAACAAGAAAAGGGGCAAAAAATTTTGGACTCTGCTGGATCCTGATTGATGCCCTGGAAAAGAAAGAAAATTGCAATCTTAAAATAAATCAGGCTCTATAAATTTCAACAAAAATATATTGGGCCTTTTTTAAACTATGCAAGTTTTTTACGGAAATCCATAAAAAAGAGTTTAGGAAAAAATTTAATAATTTTTTCCTAAAGGTGCATTTTATTCTTTAATTAATAAATTCTACATTTAAATAAAAAAAGTTATCACCCTAATAGAAAATTTTTAAAACCTTAAAGCCTGTGAAATTGTCTAAATTTTTAAAAAGACCTGAGGCTGTGAAAAATCCGAAACACTGAGTTTGTGAAAAATTGGAAAAAAATTTTTAATGCAACCGATCTCAGGTCAAAAATGAAAATATCAGCGAAAAATGGGAAAATACTGCCTTTATAAAAACGAAAAAAATATTTAAAATAATTTTCCACACATTTCTCATTATTTTTTTCACTTTTTCAACAAATTTTTTCTCACTTTTACGGAGGCATTCAGACGATCGGCGAAGTAGCGTGCCGGATTGCGAGCATGCTTCACAATGGCACGCAGCGTTTCCAGCGTATCGCCACTGAACTCGACATCCAATGCCTAAAAATTATAAATTATGCATTATTAATAAATCATTTTGGATAGCTTTTCAAAAAAAAACCCTTAAAAAGATAAGTTCATTTTTTATATATAAGAAGTTTAGAAGAAATTTTTGTGAAATTCGAAATTAATAAAAAAAAATGAGACCCTTCAAAAACTCGTAAGGACCCAGAAGGCTTATATATAAGAAGTTTAGAAGAAATTTTTGTGAAATTCGAAATTAATAAAAAAAAATGAGACCCTTCAAAAACTCGTAAGGACCCAGATCAAAATTACATCGGGGTTTATTATTATTAGGGTCAGATTTTTTAAAGAACCCCTACTTTCCTGGCCCTTCTACGACGAATTTTCAGAGTTGATCGGGATTTTGGGGTCCGTTTTTCAGGGACCCTGCTGGTGTCAGGGCCTTTCTCCGTTCAATTTCGAGTTATTCGGAGTTTTTCAGGGTAGAAGTTTCAGGGCCCACGCTGGGTGTCAGGGCCCTTCTCCGATAGATTTTCAGAGTTGATCAGGTTTTTCAGGGTCCGGAAAACTTGGCCCGGAGGCATTTTTCACCTTCTCCATCGAATTCCCTGTCAGCACTTCGTACTCATGGAACAGCGCGTTCAGCTGAAGTTGGTTTTCGCGTGTGAAAATGGCCAGGAATGTGTCCTCATCGGTGCCCAGCTTCTGTTCGCCAGCACTGTACAGCGCTTGGGCATCCTAAAAAATTAAATAAATTTATCCTAAATTCAATTACTTTTTTTATAATTATTTTTGTGGGTCAACATTTTACACTAGGGTTGTTATTAGGGTAGTTCACGGTCGGTTAACCGAACCGAAACCGAAACCGAAAACCGGGTTTTTTTGGCCAAAAACCGAAACCGAAAACCGGGGTACCGAAAACCGGTAAAACCGAAAACCGAGGGTCCAAACCGGTCGGTTTTCGGTTTTGACATACACCCCTAAGAAATGGATTTTTTGTAAAAATTTTTTGAAAATGCACCCCCAAAAATGCCATTTTTGATCCAACATTAAAGGGATTTTGGTGGAGAAGGAACCATAAAGACCTTGACTCAGTGGAAACGAGCTTGGTTCATTGGCGGTGAGAGCGCAGGTTCGATTCTCCAACCGCTCTTTTTTCAAAATCCTTATTTCAAGTACATATTCATTCATTTATTTTTTATATTAAATTTATTTTTGGATATTAAAAATTTTTTAGAATAAAAATACATTACAAATAATTAATGTTATCAGAAAAACATAAAATTTTTCTTTAGAAATGATGATAAATTCTTTGATTTTTAACCAGAACTTCCAGAAAGGATTTTGCCAGGATTGTCTCCGATACCAGGAAATACCAGGATTTTCTTTTTTCATAATAATTAAAATTTTACCCTTAAAAATGGTCAATTTTCTTAAGAAAAAGGGTATAATTTTTTAAAATTTTCTCCGGCGGTCCCTATCGGGACGGCCGGACCATCCAAGACTGAATAAAATAGAGAAAAATTTAATCGAAAATTAATATGATTCCTCCAAAAAATAACCATTTTCTGTAAGAAAATTAAGAAATTTTTCAAAAAAAAATTCTCGGCGGCCTCTGTCGGTACGGCCGCCGGCAGCATTTAATACAGTGAAGTTTTTAAACTTTAAGAAAAAATTGATGATTTTCTTAAAGAAAGGGGCCCAAATGTTCAAAAAAATTTCTCCGGCGGCCTTTATCAGGCCGCAGGCACCTTCTAACCAGTGAAATTTTTACAAAAAATGAGTAAATTTCTTAAGAAAATGGCACACTTTTCAACAATTTTGAGGCTCAATTGCTGCTGGAATACCTTGCCCATTTTTTTGCCGAAATGAGCAAATGCTACAATTTAGGGATTTTTAAAGTAAAATTTTTTTTCGTTTAAAATTATCTATTACATGCAAAAAACAGAAATGGGTCAAAATTTTTCAAAATTTTGCAAAATTTCAAAAAAAAATTCAAAAATTTTCAAAAGAGCTAAAAACCGAAAAAACCGAAACCGAAAACCGGGGGTCCGACGAAAACCGAAACCGAAAACCGGGGTCCCCAAAACCGGTCAAACCGAAAACCGGGGGTACCGGTTTTAAACCGGTCTTGAACTACCCTAGTTGTTATCACGGATACCGCGTCCCTGCGGGTACCCGCTGGTGGGAGACTTCGTCATTCCTTTGAAGCTATAGAATAATATTTTTCGAATTTTATTAAAATATCTGACGTTATATTTTCAGATTTTGAAATATATACCAAACCATAAAAATTTATAGATACTCTCGATAGGGTCTTATATGGAAATTTTTGAAAATTTTCATTCTTATTTTATTTTTCCGCTGCTTTTCTTTGAGATGCCTGCTGATAAGTACTTGTGTATTTTAGATCTTTCAAAAAATTTTGAGGATTGATATACAAGTTTTCCAAAAAGATACATATCTGAAAAAGTTCTTCTCTCGCCTTTTTTTTAAAGTATTGTAGATTGGACTTTGTTGGCTTTTCGACAATATATTGTATATAATTTATTTTTACACTCATGTAGATTTACCGTATTTCTTCTAAAATAAGACCCCGGTCTTATTTTTTTCGAATCTCCTCAAAGAGGGGTCTTATTTTAGAAGAGGGTCTTATTTTAGAAGAGGGTCTTATTTTTTTCGAACCCTTCTCAACGAGGTGTAGTAGGCATCTTAGTGAAAAAAAAATTAAAAAATAGCAAACAATTTTAAAAAATCAAAGGCACATTTTGCTTTACAGTCCAATGATTCATCACTCAATAATCCGACCACCTACCATCTCGAGACCAAAATCAAAAAACCAATTTAATAACCAAAGTAATGTAATCAAAAAGCGGCTAAACCAGTTTCACGCACTGTTTTACATTCAAACAATGTCACACTGGTTCAATAGGGGAGTGCTAAAAGTTATTAATTTTATACTCTTACTTATGGGCTAGCCTTCGGCGAGTACAACATTAAGATTCAGCATCAAAACTATTAATCATTAAATCCGCACCTATTGAATGCGGTGCAAAACTCCCTACCGATTACCATGGATAGCCAACTATTTGCGTAATCACCATGTATTCATAGGCGGTATCGAGATGGTATGGGTGGTATCAAAGTGGTATGATTGGTATCGAGCTGGTATGGTTGGCATATCAAAACCATCTCGATAACGGGTATCGAGATGGTTTGGTATCCAGTTAGCTGATCCCCTAAAAATCAATTTTCCTGATCTTGAAACAAATCGATGCTGAAAATATTTTTTAAAAAATAAATAGATTCAGAATAGAAGAAACGGCGGAATATATTTTTGAAAAATAAATAGATTCAGAATAGAAAAAATTTTTGAATACTATTTGAAAAATTTATTTTGAGTTCTAAAAAGAAATTTATTTTGGTATGGTTCTTATTTAAAAAAATGGTCTTATTTTAGAATAGGGTCTTATTTTAGAAGAGGGTCTTATTTTGGAAGAGGGTCTTATTTTAGAAGAAATACGGTACTTCACTCAATTCCCTACCATTTACTCTACCCTCCAGAGTACCTACCTGTTTGGCCTTCTGGCCGTTGACGGTGCCGGATTCGTCCCGATTTGCGGCACACAAGTACAACAACAGCCTCTTGTACGTGCCACTGGTGTCTCCGCCGATGTCCTGCTCCAACTGGGTGTGGTACAGCTCCGTGTACGCCTTCCTGATGGCCCGGATCCGCGCATTGTCACGCGTGACCAAGGTCTCCGTGAGCACATGCTCCGCGGTGCCGATACCCTGTAGAGCAAGAACAATTATTGATGTAAAATTTTCTCATCAAGTTAGTGATGGGTTTCTGTTGGTTTTTTGGCGACACGTGTTAACTCACGTACTGTATGTTCACGACTATGTTATACGTGTCTCCCCTGACTATTGATACGTGAGTGACACTGGTATGTGTTTTCTCAAAATTTTGTACTCTAGTTTTTATATATCATAATTATTTTAAGTAAAATTATGAGTAGCCTGCTGGTATACAAGAAAAATTTTGGAGAGGTAAATGAAAGATCAAAAAGGATAATGTAAGTTGACATATTGTAGAGAGTTTATGGCAAAGTAAGAGCATAACAAGGGTGGGAGATCCTCGACAATTTTGAGACCTCTGCTGTCCACGATCCCCGCCACCGCCATGTCTACCCCGATCTTACTGTTAAAGCTCTGCTCTCAACTCCGCGGGGAGATGCCATTCTCATCGGTAACAAATTTTCATTTTTTTTTATTCAATTAAGTGGATCTTGGAGTCACGAAAATAGAAGAAAGTATTCCAAAATTTCGAATTCTTTGAAAAATTTTTCAGAACAGATAAAAAAATTTATTCCCGAAAATCAATGATCCTTCCTGTCCTCCCTGACCTGTGTAGTCTCATCCCAGTTCCTTCATCCCCGACAACTAGGGCTGTTCGAAACTCTCGGTTTCGAGTTTCGAGTCGAGAAAAGTATCGGCTTTTTTGGGTTTCGGTCTCGGGTTTCGGTTTCGGGTTTTTGGTTTCGAAAATCGAAACTTTTTTACACTGGATAAAATGGCACTTACGGAAAAATTAAATGACCGTTGACCGACCGACCGAACATCGGATCATCATTCAAATTTTGTAATACATAATGCCAAAATACTCTAACCATTTTTCTCAATTCTGCTTTTTTCTTCATATATTTTTCTTAATGAACTTTTAACACATTCCATAGTGAATTTTTCTTGACGAAAAATTTCTTGATGATTTTTTTTGAATTTTCTAATTTTATTTATTGTTTTTATTCTAATTCATGGCTCGCAAACGTCCTTATTTCTAAGAGTTGTCCTTATTTTGGGGGTCCCGATCTTAGAAAAATAAAATGTTGTGTATTTGGTCGAATCGATGACCAATCACAATTAAGAATCGAATAAATAATAAAATATTTATCAGAATATTTAATAATAATATTTGGTGAATGTCGGACGGGGAATATAATATGAACGGAATTGGAAAGTGATCTGTGTGGGGAATGATCAATGGGAGGAAGGTGGATGGCTTGGGATCAAAGATCATAGGGGATGGAACAACAGTCAAAATGCCAAGAGACAATTTGGATCCTACCCCAGTACCCAACATCTCCCCCTTTAAGATCACTCCTCCTCGTAGCGTTTCTTGCTTGGGTCCATTACAAGTCTTCTAGGGGCCCTCACATCACGCTTAGGTCGCATCTGCAATGGTGGATGTGGTATTTCCGGACGCGGTGGACATGGTTGCGCACGCGGAGCACACTGCTCATCGAGCTCGATCGGAAGGCGCTTCCGGAGCTGGTTGGCATGGCGATGGACATCTCATCCAAGCGATGGAACTGAGACCCTGTAGGTCGGCGACTTACCTACTCGCTCGATGATGGTGCCAGGAAGCCAATGCGTCTTGTTGAAGCGGTAGTTCAGGAGGTACACCGACTCTCCTGTGTTGTACACCACCGGCGTTGCGCCGTGTTTCTTATCAAATTGTCGTGACATCGCCTGGATGTACGACTTTCGCGCAGAATCATGCGAGTTCGGTGCCGGATCAGCCGAAGGATGGACGAGTGATAGTTTGGTGCGAAGACGGCGACCCAGGAACAGTTCATCGGGTGAATGTCCGTCGAGAGCGGCGTTCGGGGTCGTCCTGTAGGCGAGAATTGCCTTCTCTGCCCAGTCCTTGCCTTCCGTGCTGCACTTCTTCATGGCCCTCTTGGTGTCCACGAATCTTTCTGCCTGCCCATTGCTCTGCGGGTGATATGGAGGCGTAAAGTGTGCCGAATCCCATGTTCGCGACAAAACGTTGCAAATTCCGATGACCGAAACTGCATTCCATTGTCAGAGACGATTTCTTCCGGGATGCGGAGGCGGTTCACAAGTGATCTGACCGTCGTGACTGTCGCAGACGCGGTTGTACTATTCATCCGGAACACCTCTGGCCACTTGGAGAATGCGTCGACCACGATAAGGTAGGTGAATCCATCAGAACATGGTCCAGCGAAGTCCATGTGAACACGCGAAAATGCTGAGTTTGCCAACGGCCAAGGCTGTAGAGGGACTTTTGTCGGCGATTTCGCTGCCGATTGGCATTCTTCACATTGGCGGACAAGGCGTTCAATTTCCGAATTGATGCCTGGCCAGTAGACGTGCAACTTGGCAATGCTCTTCATCCGGATGATTCCTGGATGGGCGATGTGAAGTGCCTTCAAAATCTTGGATCGAAGCGCAGAAGGAATGATGGTGCGCTGGCCGTAGACAAGACATCCTTTTATCTCAGAAATCTCTGATCGATTTGGGAAGTATGGTGCCAGATCCGGGTTGAGGCCAACCATTCTTGACCAGCTGGGACAATTCCTGAAGAATGCTGTCCTTGAGAGTCGCATCTGCCGATCTCCGTTGCTGTGACAGGAAGCGGATCCGTGGCTACTTCGAAGACTTCGTTCGCGTAACATTCCGTTTGTGAGCAAATGTTCGCGATGATTTTATCCTCCTCCGGCCTCGGGTACTTTGCGATGAGACGAGAGGACGTCAGCCTTCCCGAATGACTCTGTACTGACGTATCGGATCTCGAAGTCGTAGTTGGTCAGGATCAATGCCCAACGCTGGAGTCGACTCGCGGCATAAATCGGTATGCCTTTCTTGGAGCCGAAGATGGCCAACAGAGGCTTATGGTCCGTTTGAAGAACAAAGAGGCGACCATACAGCATGCGGTGGAACTTTTGCACCGCGAAGACGAGGGCAAGTGCCTCTTTTTCGATCTGGCTGTAGTTCTGTTGCGCCGGCGTGAAGGACATGGATGCATGCTCGACCGCTTTCTCGGTTTTATCCGGAAACATGTGACTCAACACTGCACCGATCCCGTCCTTGGATGCATCGGCGGCGACTATGATCGGCAATTTCGGATCATAGTGAGTCAGCAGAAGGTCCGAAAGCATGGTGTCCTTCGCCTTTTCAAAAGCTGCTTATGTCTTTCGGTCCACTCCCATTTGACGTCCTTCTTGAGCAGCTCGTCCAACGGTGCTCGGAGTTCCCTCATTGACTTGATGAATCTACCGTAGTAGTTCAGTGCTCCCAAGAATGAGCGGAGTGTGGACTGGTCATGGGGTACGGGCATTTTTCGAATGGCATCGGATCGGGATAGATCCGGACGAATGCCTTCTGCCGTGACAATGTGACCGAGGAAGACGATTTCGCGCTGGAGGAAATTGCACGCACTTCTCCAATTGGAGTCGAAGACCGACCTCCTGGATGAGCTTGAACAGAGCAGCAATGTGCTCTTCCAGCGTTTTCGTTGCTATGATGGCGTCATCCAAGTACGAGAATGCGCCTGGTATTCCAGCCACCAGCTGATCCATGAGAATGCCTTCTGCCGTGACAATGTGACCGAGGAAGACGATTTCGCGCTGGAGGAAATTGCACTTCTCCAATTGGAGTCGAAGACCGAACTCCTGGATGAGCTTGAACAGAGCAGCAATGTGCTCTTCCAGCGTTTTCGTTGCTATGATGGCGTCATCCAAGTACGAGAATGCGCCTGGTATTCCAGCCACCAGCTGATCCATGAGCTGTTGAAAGATGGCCGGAGCGGACTTGACTCCGAATGGTAGTCGTTCGCACTGGAACAGTCCGCGGTGAGTGTTGATTCCGCACAGCTTTTTCGACTCCTCATCAAGCTCAAGCAAGATCCAACTGCGTGAAGTAAGCGGCCCCATTTACAGATGCGTAAATGTCCTCTGGGCGCGGCAGTGGATGACGGTTGAGCTCTAGCCGTTCGTTGAGGCCTGTGCTGAAGTCCATGCACACTCGTGTCTTTCCGTTCTTTTTCTTAACTGCCAAAATTGGTGCGGCCCAATTGCTGAAATCTACTGCTTTGATCGCTCCAATGGACACCAGTCGATCAAGTTCAGCATTGACTGCTTCGATTGCACCGTGTGGAACCGGTCTTGCCTTGCGGAAGACGGGTTTGACATCTGCCTTCAGATGGAGATGTGCATGCATCTTGGTGCAATGCCCCAGTCCGGGACTGAAAACCTCTTGGAACTCTGAGTGAAGCGCTGAACTGAGCGACTCTTTGGTGCTTATGCTGTATTTGGACCATGCCGGACTGACGCAAGAAGCATTGATTGCATTTGAGTTTGACCAAGATGCCGTGGGAACCAAAATGAGCGCTTTGATCCAGGGAATTCCCAGTAGATCATGGCGGACATTCTCGCTGACAAAAGCGATGAGTGTTTTTGGTCCGATGTCTCCCATACTGACAGAACATTCGAATTTCCCTTTCAATGGGAATGCTTCTCCGTTGCAATTTTTAGCTTCAATTCCGGTTGGTAAAAGTGCTGGCTTTTTCAGTTTGCACCATGTCGCAGAAGTGAGCAACACGATCTGCGCACCCGTGTCCACTTTCATTGTGCACGGGATGCCATTGATGTGAGTTTCAGCTTCCACCATGAAGTGTCATCAGTGTCCATGGCCAAGCAATTTGCAGAAATTGAGACCGTATCGGCCGTGAGAGAGGCGGACACATTGTTTGTCTTGGCCTTTTTAGGGGCCGAACTTTGACAAACTTTTTCCAAGTGTCCCTTTTTACCGCATTTTGGGCACATGTTGAACCGAAATTTGCACGAGGAGCGGAAATGATCCTTCGCACCACAACTAAAACATTTGTTGTGTGCTTGCTTTGTCTCCGGCTTTTCGTAGCCAGCCTTCGGAGCATCCTTGGATTCCCCCTTGTGCGGTCCCTTTTTGCTATTGTTCCTCTCTTTCCATTGCTGTGGCCGTGTATGCACCGCATTTGCATCTTTCGAAGTTGACTGTGACAGGGATTGTGCGCTGTCCCGGATGAGCTGAAAAGCTCTGCACTCTTCGCCAAGTGCCTCCAAGGTCATGTCTTCCTTTTTCTTTCGCTTCTCCTCCAGCAGCTGCAAGCATTTTTGGCGAAGATCGTGGTGCTCATCACGCAGGCCAACGACCATGATCAGGCATTTCATGGTTTCTTTGCTCAGACTCATTTCGGCGTTTTCGCAAAATGCGTTTACTTGGGCGACGAATGCGGATACATCCTGATTTGGCTGCTGTCTGAGCCGAAGACACTCATAGCGTCGCACAAAAAGTGAACGCGTTTCACCAAAGAGCGCTTTCAGCTTGGTGAGTACGTCCTTGTACGCCATTTGGTCAGGCGAGGACGGTAAGATGCTGTCGCGAAAACGCGAATATTCGGTGTCGCCAAGCTTGCCGATGAGTCGGACCTTGGTAGACTCCGCAAGGTCCTTGCCATCAACCTCAATGAGCGAGCCGTATCGCTGATGCCATTGGTCGAAGGTTTGGCCAGCCTCCGGGTCATAGCAGAATTTCCCGAGGCGAGCATCCAGCGAAGTGGTGAGCGTAGCGGCGCTGGCAAGCGCAGAACCTTGACCCAGATTTGCATTTCCGAGCTGCTCTGCCAAATGCTGGAAACTTTCGATGAGCTGTTGCAGCTGGGCGGTTCCTAACTGAGCCATTTTTGGCTGGACAAATCAAATGGAGAAAGCGAAGTGAAGCGACGCTGGAACCTACTCTGTGCGTAAATTAGCGCCTATCTAATAAACGAGAGTAGTGCGCGTGGATGACCTGGAAAGTGTTGCCTAAACACAAATCCAGGAGCGCAAAACAATGCTATGAAGAAATGCTTTTCAGCAATGATGTGTCGAAATCAATCGATGCGAAGAGACGAAGATTTCCTGTCAGAAAAATCTAATTCCAAAAAATTTTTAGACCTGTCCGAATCCGATTGCAGGGTTCGCGATGACTGCGCCAAATGTTGTGTATTTGGTCGAATCGATGACCAATCACAATTAAGAATCGAATAAATAATAAAATATTTATCAGAATATTTAATAATAATATTTGGTGAATGTCGGACGGGGAATATAATATGAACGGAATTGGAAAGTGATCTGTGTGGGGAATGATCAATGGGAGGAAGGTGGATGGCTTGGGATCAAAGATCATAGGGGAGGGAACAACAGTCAAAATGCCAAGAGACAATTTGGATCCTACCCCAGTACCCAACATAAAATGTTCTTATTTCTAAGATTCGTCCTTATTTTCGACCAT
Source organism: Rotylenchulus reniformis (assembly GCA_001026735.1). NCBI lineage: Eukaryota > Metazoa > Nematoda > Chromadorea > Rhabditida > Hoplolaimidae > Rotylenchulus > Rotylenchulus reniformis. The sequence goes on from LDKF01001222.1 coordinate 32,929, forward strand.
GTCCTTATTTTGTCCTTATTTTTGGATTTTTGGAAGATTTTGCTCAAAAAATGACTGATTTTATTAAGGAAAGAGGTCTAATTTTCAAAATTTTCTCCGGCGGTCCCTATCGGGACCGCCGGCACCCCTCAATAAAATGATTTTTCTTAAAAAAAGTCTCAAAAATTACCATTTTGCTTAGGAAAATGAGGTCTAATTTTCAAAATTTTCTCCGTTGGTCCCTATCGGGTTGAATTTTTAACCGCCGGAGAAAAATTTGAACGATTGAATTTTTAAAAAATTGAATTTTTTTATTGAATTTTGATTAAAAGTCTCGGGTTTCGAGTTTCGGTTTCTCGGGTTTCGGTACCCAGTTTCGGTTTCGGGTCCAAGTTTCGGTTTCGGTCTCGAGTTTCGAGTTTCGGGATTTTTCAGGTTTCGAACAGCCCTACCGACAACCCATTCCCATCCCGAATTTTGCCAAANCCCCCCCCCCCTTGCGGTAATGGGTGTTCTAGGAGTAGTTAAAAGTATAAACTTTATAGAGTTTCTGCAAAATTAGTCTGCTCACCTTCATGGCTTTGTGGAGGCTGACCGCGTCGTACACTTCCGGGTTGTAAAGCAGTGCCAGAATCAACTCCTTGGCCGAATCATCGTGCAACTCCTTCTTCAACGTGTCCACGAGGTCCTCATGTTCATACCGGCGTTTGTAGGTTTGGAGGATGAGTTGGCGCTGAAATATAGGGCCAAAAATTCCATGTGAGCTTGGTAGAAAAAAACCATAATTGTAAGACATTTCAGAATTTGGTGTCAAAAACTCAGGACATAAAAATTAGTTACTACATAAAGAGTCTAAATGAGTTATTCGGATTAAATGGTTGTGAAAAAAAAGTTATTGCCAAAATACTGTCATATTAGCCGAAATTCAAAAAAAAGATGATATTTTGACCATATCTTTCACAATGACTAATCCGATGGATTTCGGGCTCATGTTCTGTTTTTTTATTTTATTACAGACCAAATTCTTATTGACACTTCTAAGTTTTAAAATAATTAGGGATCCAAATTTATATGGATAAAATGCGAAATATGGACATAAACATGTACCAAAAATTGCCAAATATGGAAAATATGGACAAAAATTAGCTAAATTTGGCAACAAATGAAAAATTTTTCTTATAATTTTTTAAAAAATGCTTCAAACAAATTTGTGGGGAAAATTGTTAAAAATAAAAATTTTAAATATAATCGAGAATAAATCTCTAAGATGCACTTACCGTGTTGTAGTTGGCCGCCATGAGGATGTTCAGGATCTGCTCGGTGTCCGACTTGTCCGCCTTGGACTTCTTGAACATCTTCATAAGTCCTCCGGCGCCTCCGCCGCCCCGATGAATGGACTTGTGGATGAGCTCTGCCGCTTGCTCCAAGTCCAACATTGGGCGCGCCATTAGGTTCCTGCTGGGACTTAGTCAGCGCCAGCTCCTCCATGCCCAAGTTAGACGATATGGACATCTATTAATTTTTAACTTGATTGTAATCTTCAAATAAGACCAATATATTATTTCACTATCGGAATCGAAGATCATTCATTCCGGATCAGTTACCTATTTGTGTGATTTCTTGATCTACACAGGTCTTTTTTTATAAGTTTATATAGAGTTTTCAAGTCTCAATTCCTGATTCAAATTGCAGTCCAAAATCTTATTTTACGATATGCCATAGAAATCGGCTTCGATTACCAGATGTTCTAAGCTTCTAAGGACAAGCCACTTTGTTAGCTATGGATTCGCTACACGCTTTTATGCTTTTTCCTGTAATTTCCATACTTGTTTCGGATAATTTGACAATTTTTTCAGACCATTTCCGGATATTTTCACAATTTCGATTCTTATGAATGTAACATTCGATTCTTATGAATGTAGTTAACATAATTTCCTAATTAGATATTCTTTTCCGGAAGGATTAGCGCCCATTTAAAGCGCTTCAGAGCATTTAATTTAGCATCTTTTTCGATCACATCGGAATCTTTTCGATCAGATCAGATCCTTGTACGGTCAGTTCGTTTTATCCCTTTCCGGATTACCTGTTCCGCTTCGCCTTCCGGCCACACGGATGTTTGCCGCTTTCCGCTTTGGACCACCGCGAGCAATATCTTCTGCATGCTGTCCTTGGTGTGCTTCTTCACCGCCTCCTCCAATGGTTCACCGGTGGCCATCCGGTACTCATCCGCAATGTTGGCCAGATCGATGTGCCTTCGCGTGATCAGGATCCGGATCAGGTCCAGCTTGTTTTTGCTCTAAAAATAGCTAAAATATTTAAATAATAAAATTTAAGCCTCAATATTAACATTCAATAAAATAATATAAAAAATTATTAAAAAAATATAAAAATAAAATTTTCAATTATAAGAAGGTTTAATATCTTAAAAATAAGAATAGTGTAATAGAATTTTTTATTAAAACTATGACCCTTTCTTATGTTAGTCTCGAAAAATAAATAACAAAATAATCTTCGAAAAATAGAAATGGGAAAATAAAAATCCACTAAGAATTTAGCAAAATATTAATAAAAATATATTTTATCAAAATCTGTACAAGTAGCGGATTGGACGAAGATAAAGTGATAATTTATCATCTTAAAATGCTTATTAAAATTTTAAATTATTGAATATTCTTTTCTACATTTTTCACCTTCAACGCCTCCGGTAATTTGTCCGCAAAATATTTGAGCTGATTTTTGGCATTTCTGATCAGTGCCACCATCGCTTCTCGGGTGTCCCCGCTGTAGCGCTTTTCGGCCAATTTCTCCACGGTATCCCCGGTTTTCTGATGGATCACCCAGAAAATGGCCCTCAGTTGTGCGAAAAATTCGATTTGAAGAACGGACAACAACGGGTCCTCGGCTAAAAAAATTGAATTTTTCGTATTTATTATCTTATTATTTGAGATCAGTTTTCTAGGCTATAAGAGATAAGCAAATTCCATTCTTATGTTTTTTTGCAAAAATGGCTATATTTGCGAAGATTCGCACCTAGTTGGGGTAAACTTAAAATACATATATACTTATTGGACTTTTAGCACCTACCCTATTAAATAGGGTTGAGCGGAACCGGAACCGGAACCGGTCCGGAACTCCCGGTCCCCCCGGAACCAAAGTTCCGGTTCCGGTTCCGATTCTCAAAAACCCGGAACCTACCGGTTCCGGTTTTCAAACCGGTCGGAACCGGAACCAAACATACACCCCTAAGAATGGCATTTTTGGCCGAAAATACACCTCTACGAATGACATTTTTGGCCGAAAAATTGGTGAAATTTCCTTAAGAAATTTGAATTTTTTCTTCCAAAAAAGCAAAATTTTCCCGCCCCCTCTATTATTAATCAATTGATGTTCTTTCTACGATACTTTTTCTGTCTTCTGACTATCGTCCTCTTCTCTCCTCCACCACAACCAAATATTTTTGAATTTTTTTAAATTGGAAAATTGGGTCATTTATTAAGAAAATTGGGCCATTCTGGATTACATCTAAAATGTAAAAATTTCAAAGCCTCAATTTTTAAACGAAAAAATTTCACTGGAGAAAAATTTCATAGATTGAATTTTTTGCCGCTCGATTTAAAATTCCTAATATTTTCTAATTTTTGAAAGTTGAAAATTAAACAATCTTTTACGAGAATCTAGAAAAGATTTCCTGCTAAAAACGAGCAAAATTTTTGTTTTTTTTAAATTTTATTAAAGGATATTATTTGCTAAATTAAAAATTTAAAAAAAAATTGTAATTTTTGGCCTAAAAATGCTGGTTCCGACCGGTTCCGGTTCCGGTTCCGGTTCCGGTCAAAAAACTTGGTTCCGATTCCGGTTCCGGTTTTCTTGGTTCCGGCCAGTTCCGGTTCCGGTTTTTGTAAAAAGTTCCGGTTCCGCTTCACCCTACTATTAAATTCATAGATTGTTCAATTGAACATATAAATGATATGTATAAATTAAAGGAATAATAATAATAATAATAATAATAAAATAATTTTCTAAAAAAAGAATGCTCATTTGACAATTCCTTTTGAAGTACCACAAAATGCGCAATCGTCGGCGGAGAAAGAAAAAAAGCCGCAAACGCAATTTAAAAAAAAGCTGACCTCGGCCGGACTCGAACCGGCGACCTTCAGTGTGTTAGACTGACGTGATAACCAACTACACCACGAGGCCGTTGGAACATTTGGCTCATTTTCTACTAACATTATTTCAAATAATCGTCAGGAAAATAGCCACGGGAATTTGTCATGGATATTTCTGAGGAAACTGTCATGGACATTCCTTTTTCAAATCTATTAATTTGCAATACCATAAATCTGGGAATATCGTATTTTTTTCTAAAATAAAGGGCCCCTTGATGGAAAATTGAAAAAAAATAAGGCGCATCTGTAAAATAAGCGGCCTAAAAAGATTAGAACAATTACGGTATATGATTTTTCCTAATCATTCAGTGCGTATTATCATTGATATTTCCGAACGAAAGGAATTGAATGGATTTTAATTTATATATAAATATAAATTATCTATTTCTTACGTTGTTTCCCATTATCTGCCAGGATCCGATTGGCGTCCTTAAACCATAAAAATTTTTGAAAATTTTCTCCAAATTTCCGCACCTTTTCCGCCTGTACTTTGTCCACCTGCTGACCCTCTGGCCTTCTCGGGTTGTTCAACAGTCCGAGCAGGAACTGCTTGAACTTGCCGCTGGTGTCCTCCGCCACATCCTTCTCCAGCTCCCGGCCGAACTGATCGCGGTATGCACTTTTGATCTCTTGAAGCTGATCGAATGTTCGGCTGGTCAGAATCTCGATCAGCACCGATTCGGTGGTGCCGAGGCCCTGAAAATGGATTAAAAATTGGTATTAAAATATTTGAGTGCTTTCTTTATCTTTATTCTAAATGGCATTTGCCACTTCCCGATAGATTTATATGGCCTCTTAATCCCCTTCCAATCAAAATTTTTACATATTTTTTAATAACAAATAAAATAATTCCAGGATAAACAGGACTTTTAAAAACGCGACCAATTCCAGTACTTCCAGAGCGGCCACCTCACTTCTCAAAAAATATGGCAAACGCTGCTAAAAATATGGCATTTATATGGCAAATTGAGGCAAAAAATATGGCATTTATAAGGCAAACATTTAAATAATAAAAAAAAATCAATAATGACATTTATTATCGTGTTTATATTATTTTTCTGAACTTTTTTCACTATCCAAAAGGTCTTTTTTAATAAGGAATTCATTTTCTGGGAGGGCTCTGGCGGCGGTCCCGACAGGGACCCGACAGGGACCGCCGGAGAAATATATGGAAAATTTAGGCTCTTTCCTTAAGAAAATAGATCATTTTTATTTATAATTTTAAAATGAATACATTTTCCTGAGGGGTGATGGCGCCGGTCCCGATAGGGGCCGGCGGAGAAATTTTTGAGAATTTCAGCTCTTTCTTTTAGGAAATTGATTAATTTTTTCGCATTCCTTTTTAAGAACTACCGTGGTACGGAAGGTTGCCGGTGGTCCCGATAGGGGCCGCCGGAGAAAAATTTAAAAATTTAGGGCGTATTCTTAAGAAAATTGATTGGTTTTTTGTTTTAAATCCATTGCAATGGAGATGTCGGCGGCCCCGATAGGGGCCGCCGGAGAAAATTTTTGAATTTGGCACCCTTTCTATAAGAAACTTGGTCATTTTTTAACTTCTGCTCTCAAAAGATCAAAATTCAAAAAATATGGCTAAAAATATGGCAACTTCAAAAATATGGCAAAAATATGGCAAATTTCCACAAATATGGCATTTGCCATATTTATAGGGTAAAGTGGCCGCCCTGAGTACTTCTATGGTTTATATTGGCCAATCAAAATGAATTTTGGCCATCAAAATCTAAAAATTTCTCTAATAAACTTGCTATGGAATAGAATTACAACCCTTAGTACTTAAAAGTAGAGTTCAAATCCGTACCGCATTATGTACACGAGCTCCATGAACGTAACACTGGTACCGTATTTTCACAAAAAAATTCCTGTAGTACGTACACTAATTTCATGAAGTACATTATGCTTCCTGTTGGTTTTGAAGACACGCGCTTACTCACGTACCGTATTTTTCACATGATTTTGGGACGTGACTACCTTATACGTATCCTCCTGACTACTAATACGTGTTTTCTCAAATTGTTGAACTTTACTCAAAAGTAGTCCTCCGCTCCTACCCTTAGCCCCTTTACCTTCATGGCCCTGCGCAACAGTTCCGCGTCAAATTGTGCCGGCGCGTTCACTATGCCGGATGCCAGCTCCTTCCGTTGGTCTTCCGTCAGCGATTTGTCTTCCTTCAGCGTCTGGGCAAGAGCACCAACTAGGTCCGGTTTGTCCGGATGCCGCTGTCTGTACACCGTGACAATATTGCGCATCTGATGGGTTTTTATACATATGGATCAGATTTTCTAGTCCGAAAAGATATGAATTCTGATTTTTTTTTATTAAAATTTGCAATATTGTTGCTGAACACAGTAAAATTTATATATGTTCAGATAAATTGAAAAATCATAAAGCTATAGAAAACGACAAGCCGGGAAGGGCTCATAGCTTCATTTTCTCCATTTTTTGAAAATTGCATTTTTAAGTTGAAAAATAATTATACTAGATAGGTATTATGGATTATAAATTTTGGCTCGATATCTCGTTAAAAAACTTCCTATTATCTCTATTATAGTTAACAATCTATCCAAATATTAAAATGCAATAAAATTTACAGACCTCGGTGATCGAGTATGTACTGATCAGGGTCAGCAACAATTTTGCCGGATCAACAATTTTGGTGGTCACCGCAGTATACACTGTAAATTTGGATAAGGAATAAAAAAATTGCCATAATAAATATAGGTATTACAATGGTCAGCAGCTTCTTCGGTAGGGTCCAAAGGTGTTGGCGAAGGTGATGGTTTCACTGCCAAATTCTGTGCCGGAATAGTTGGCTTGAGCTTAAAGAATTGATATATCTAATAAATCTAATAATTTTTTGAAAAATTAAAAAAAAATCGGCTAAATTTGCGGCATCACTTTATTCCCTTCTGAAAAATTTTTAAGCCATTTGAAAAGTGATTTTTGATTTTCAAATAATAAACTCGAATCTTATATCAGATTTATGATATGGAATATGTTTATTTATTGGTCCGATTCATTTTAATCAAAACTATGATTTCGCAATGATGTATCAAAAAAATATATTATTTTCAAAATATATAAATTTAATAAAAATTTACCCCTTCTTCAGCAGGCTGTTGAAGTTTTTCTCCTTCTGTTGGTGGGTTGAACAACTGCTCTACAATATCCGACCCGGATTCTTTGGGCAATCCGGCTTCTAACTCGTTGTGCAGATCGATGTTGTATTTTGTTCGCACAAGTTGCACTATTTCACGGCGCTTAAAAATTTGGAAAAATGGCGTTATTCAATTAATTTTTTAGCGATTTTTTAAGCCAATATTAGATAATTTCTTTATTTATACAAAAATTTCCATAGTGAACAATGATTCGATATAATTTTACACATTAAGGATCTATATATTTTTGTTTTCCGGCCATATCGGCATTAAATTTTTGTACTGACCAAGAATGAGCAAAATAGTTTAGCAGAAAATTTAAAACACCCCTTTTTGTGCATATGATTATGATCCATATTTTAAACCGGAATATTAAATTAAAACCCATAAATATCGTCAAAAATTTCTTTTTAACCAAAGTATGCATCATTTAGATTATCCCCTAATCGCCTTTAAATGAAATGCTTCTGAAAAAGGGCTGTACCTGCGTCAGCGTCAATGTGCTGATGATTGTGATGATCTGCACAATTTGCTGTTGCCGCACTCCATTTCCAGCGTTTCTGAGCGCTTTTATGCGTTCTTGCAACTCCTGCGCCAACGTCTCCTTCCGTGCGTCAAATTGGGCTTCCTTCGACCCAGCAGGCGCTGCGTATTCGATGCGTATCACAAAGTCGTCCGCGGTAGCCGCGTCGCCGAACACCGCGCGGAACAGTTGCGACGGCTGACGCTGTTTCTGAGGAACGTTTAAACTTTAACGTTAAGATTATTTTCGGTAATGATGGAAAATGGATTTTTTTAAATGATGGAACCTTTGGGTTACTTTACTAGCCTAAGTCCCCGATTTTTTTTGCTCTAAGTAATGGCCTTTCACTGATTGGAAACAAACTAGCCAAGTACCGAGTTTAACCAAACCTATGCCTCAAAATCCCGAAATACTAAAAATTCGACTAATTGTAGTGTTTGAAAAATATTTCTCATAAAAAAAACAAAATTTTTAAGAAAGTTTCTCCGGGGATATCGGTCCTCTTTTTCATACTAAAGATGATTTTTTTAATAAATTGAAAAATATTCTTCCGTAGTTCTAGGTCTCACCTCAGAAATCCCGTTGCATCCATTTTCACCCTCAAATACCTCTTACAAAATTGATTTTTTATGGAAAATTCGGGATTTTCGAAGCCTAAGTCTTCTAAACTCTCCGGTGCAATTCTGTTTGAAATTTTATTTGGATGGCCCAAAGCCCAACATTGCCGGAATTTCACATACTTTGGCTTCTCGGAACGCTGTAGGGTCACGGATGAATTTGACGCGGACCTCGGTAAAATCCGCTGGTCCAACATTTTCCATCTCCATGACGTCGATGCGCTGCGCGTTGTAAGGAATTGCGTCCGGACGACGCTCGCTCTCTTCCGCGCCGCAACGCAAGTCCACCCCGATGCGTGCGTCATCGTCCAGTGTGGCCATGCCACTGATCAACACCTGCACGTGTTGCACGTGTGCGCCTGCAGTGGGAACAATTACCGTATTTGCTTTAATAACACCCCACTCTCTAATAATATCCTTCTTTAATAAGCCCTCCTCCTTCTGAAGCCGTATGCAAATATGCAAAAAGTGGAGAACTCACCCCCCTCTCTCAAAAAAAATCCGTGGGGAATTTCGCCGAAATTTTTGCAGGAAAACCCACTAAAATTTGAGGTTTTCCCCATTTTCAGGGATATATTTTGTCTAGGATTCCATTTTTATTTTTTTGTATTTTTATCACAACATAGGCTCTGAGGGTAATTTTCTAAAAAATTGAGCTAGTTGTTAAAGAATTTTAGGATTTTTTAATTCTCCCAAAAAATGAACAATGAATTCCTCCCGTTTCTCCTTCATCCAAGATGTTAATAAGGTCCTCCTCCTCATCGACGAGGTTGAAAATGAGACCCTCTCTACAAAGATATCCTCTCTGTGGAGGTGTGGAGGGAGGTTAAAAAATAAGACCCCCGGACTTTTATTAGAGCAAAGACGGTAGGGTGATAGAAATCTACTGGAGATGCGTTAATGTGACGCGCGCGTACCGGGATGCTCGATGCGCCACACCAGTTCGCCCGCCTCTCCATCGCTGCCAATGTACGTGTACTCGTCACCCTTATTCTGGTCCGTCATGCGTTGCACGTCACGCGATGCATGCACCAGACTCGCATAGCCTGCATATGTGCGTTGGCCGTTCAGGTTGAACGGACGTTTGTAAGCGTCCTGCGCGCAGTCGTACTTGAGCAGGAAGCAACGCGCGACCTGCAACTCCTCAGGTGACGCACGCAACGCGCTTGCAGGTGCGTAGTCTGACGCAGGCTGATGCGTCTGCATTTGGGCCATCTTAAAGCATTGTATAACAAAAAACTTAATGAATTTATAAAGTCTATAATGGGTCTGATCTTCCCGATTCAAATCCTAATTTTTGGCCAAATAATTCAAATTGATGCAAATTTTTTTGCGAAAAATAATAAAATTTATCAATCTCCATGGTTTACCAATCTTTCTCAACTTTTCTTCCCGTATAATTTTCAGAATTTCTTCATCAATCATCCAAAAACTTATTTTGTCTATCGCGAAAAGAGATTGGGAATTTTCTTGAGGAAGAGTGCCAATTTTTCAAAATTTTCTTCGATAAGTCATATACATATCGCTGCAAGACAAAAAATAATCAAAATTGACCACAAATTAGGACTTTTATATCAAAAATTTTTTTCAGGCTTCTATACAATTTGAATCCCGCCTTTCCGGCCTAGATCCTGATTTTGAACTGTGTTTTTTTTCTTCATAATAAGTTCAAATTCTCACTTATGGTTGCCCTAATGTGCATATAGTTTGACCTGTTTGGTGATCTGTTGTTCCTCAACGACGGATGAGATGCTGATCAGTTGTTGGATCAGCACCACACTGATCAACTGCTTGAAATCGCCAAGTTGTGCCTGGAGTGCTTGCGCAAGCTCGATACCGTACTTGACGCGCACCAGTTGAACAATACGGTAACGCTGAAAAAGTAAGAATAGGCTGAAAAAAGTAGGATAAAATTGAAAAATCCGTTGAGGATCGCTAAAGTAAAAATAGGGCTAATTTTTAGCAATTTCATAAGAAATTTGTTCATTTTTAGGAATGATTTTTTTCAAATTTTACTAAAATTTTGATCATTTTCGAATCATTCGAAAAAAAAATCGGTCATATTCTGATCTGATACTGGGATTTCAAAAATGATCTGTGATCTGTTCCTGATCTGATCCAGGGCCTTGGATCAGGATCAGATCATAATTGTTGTTAACGGGGGCAACTGTTCTTAACCTATCATGGAGTTTTGCTAGCAATTTGTAAGTCCCTTTGTAATGGTGCTAAAACATCAAGACTTGATGAACAATCATTATTGTAACTTGAAATTCAAAAAAGGGAATTTTGAAAAATTTATAAATTTTTCAAAAATTGGGTCTTGCTCAGGGCTTCGATCTGTCCTGATTTCTCAGATTTGTCCTGATTTTGAGGGTCCAAATCTGAGGAAAATAAAATGTCCTGATTTCTCAGATTTGTCCTGATTTTCGACCTCTGTCCTTATTTTATTCTGATTTTTAGGATTTTGGAAAATTTTATTTAAAAATTACGATTTTCTAATGAAAGTCAGGACTAAATTTTCAAAATTTTCTCCGGCGGCCCCTATCGAGACCGCCGCCTCCATATACAATTAATTTTCTCCAAAAAATGTCTTAAAAATGATCAATTTTCTAATGAAAATCAGGTTAAATTTTCAAAATTTTCTCCGGCGGCCCCTATCGGGGCCGCCGGCACCCCTCAGTACAGTGAAATTCTTGTTTCGGACGAGAAAAATGACCAATTTTTCTTAAGAAACTGACCAAATTTTTCCAAAATTTTCTTCGGCGGCCCTTATCAGGGCCGCCGGCACCCATAAATACTTTAAAACTTGTTTTAAACAAAAAATGACCAAATTTTTGTACAAAAGGCAGCCAAATTCGTAAAAATTTTCTCCGGCGGCCTTCCGGGCCGCCGAACGCCACTCTCATAATCAAATTGATTATGAATGGCGAGAAATACGATTTTTGATTCATTATTTCTGAATTTCAAGTGGTATAAAAGCATTTTTTGAAATGTCCTGATTTTTGACCATGTTTTGTAACGAAAATCTGATTTTTTGGTCATGATGTCCTGATTTTTAAAATTTTTCGATCGAAGCCCTGGTCTAGCTTGCGTTCAAAAATTTTTCGGTCCATTTCTAAATTTCCATCCCAAATTTCCGCCCCAAAGTTTCCTATTGTCGCTCTAATAACCCGTTCTCGTCAGCTCCATTGGCCTAGAGGCAAGGCGTCTGTCTTGTAAACAGAAGATCGCTGGTTCGATTCCAGCATGGAGCAACAATTTTTTTTCAATTTTTCATACTTAAAATGGTTTGAATTACTTTTAAAAAATCGCCAAAGCGCCCATCAAGCTAATTTTTTTATTAGACCAAAATTATAAAAGTGAATAAATAATATATTTAGAATTTTATCTTTTTTCTATTTTAATTTCCTCAAATAAGTTTGAAATTCTATATTTTAATTAAAAATATTTTTTTAAATCAGTGAGGTGGGTCTTGATCAGTTAGTATACAACCTAAATATTTAAAGAAGAAAAATTGCGAAAATACGCGTGAATCATAATGGCTGATCGGAATAAATGGAGTTTGGTCTCCCCCGGCGGGAAAATTTTGTTTGTGCAAATTCTGTGAACACGAGAATAGTGAACATTCTCGGGGAATCAATAGTGGGAGAATATTGAATCAACTCTATTCAACAATTTTAGGTTTCAAAAAATCAGCAAAACATAATTTTTTGTAAAATTATTTTTAGCCGGTGTCGTAAAGTTTATTTATAAAAGACCGGAATGATTCAAAAAAAAATTCAAAAATTTCATTATTACCGCTGCATTATTATAAATAATGTTGGAAATTTTTTAAAAATAATTTGATAATTCTTCCGGGTCAATCAAAGAAAGCTAAAATCTCTATTTCAAAATTTAATTTACAAGTTTTCGTGTCCAAAAATGGGTTAAACACTGAATTATTTATGGGGTTGTCCACACTTCTGAACTATTTTATCTGGGTAATGTTTGCAGATCAAAAATAAAAAAATAAAAAATTACTTTCACATTGCTGATGGTTGTGATCTGGATGAGCAGTTCCTGAAGACGGGCCTTATCCGCTCCAGCGCCTTTGGCCAACTCGGTGCCTAACGCGTCCGCGACCGCGTTCACTTCCGGTTCCGCATCAGGCGGATGTGCTTCGATGTTTTGCGGATCTGCCATATTGTCTGTCGGTCCGTCAGCGGAAGGCTTAAAAATTCCAAAATTTTCAAGGGTCCATGGGAAGGCTTAAAGACCAAATTCCTTGGCCAAGGGCCTAATATACTAAAATAGACATACCGTATGCTCTCTAATAGAAAGAGCCCCCTGAGGGGGTTGAAAAATAGAAGGGGCCTCTTTAATAGAATGAACTTCTCTAAAAGAAGAGGCCCCCTTGGAGTAAGTTGGACTAAGGGGCCCCCTTGAAACAATAGAAGAGGCTCCTTCTGTTCGAAGAGAGAATTTTGGGTTGTACGACATTTGCGGCTATCGCTATATCACGGTTAGAACCAAACCTAGAGAAATGGTTTTGGTGTCAAAAAATAGAGCAAAAAATTAGCTAAAAATTGGCACTAGGCCCGCTCGAATATCCCGTTGGTTTAAGCCGTTTATGGTTAGCTTGTCCACGCCGACTTTGTCTAACTTGGTCATTTCCAATTCCTTGTTTCTTTGGTATGTTGATTTGACATCTTTTTGAAATATTGGCCATAATTTTGGCCATATCCAATTGAAATAGAGTTTAATTCAGTCAAGTCTTGATTTTTGCTATTTTAAAGTGTCTTTGGTGGTTTCTTCATTGATCTTTGGTAATGATGATTTTTATGTAGGAGTTTAAATGATTTTTTGTTGAACATATTTGTAACTTTAGAATAAAATTTAGATAGTTCAACTATTTTTTAATTTTCTCATTTTTCGGCCATTTTCTTGCCTGTATTAAAAAAATTTCTATTTTTTAATTTAATGATTTGTAGAAGTAAGTAAGCATTCTATTTTCTCGTACTCTCCCCCACCTTAGACGATCAATTCTAAATTTTATGAATTGATTAATTTAGAACTTTCTATAAAGTATTCTCCTCCAGACCTCAAACTCGATGTGGATGACCATGTTGTCCGTGTCTGGCTTATCAAATGGGGTGCGGAATACCTATCAAAAAAATTCTAGAAAAATTCAAAAAAAATTTCTAACCTGCGCATCATCCAAGTCGTGGTCCAACTCCTGGTTCTCGGTCCGATCATCGAACATGATCCGGACTCGAGTCTGATCAGCTGGTCCCACTTGGTCTACGATCAGTTTCTCGACCACCGGCTCACGGTTCAGGCCCCAAACTCGGTTTCCTTGTTGTTCCGCCAAAAATTTGTCATTGGTCAGCGGAATTTTGGCCTTTTTATCGCCTGTAATTGGGAGAGATTGATCATCAATACATATTTTTTGGAACCAAATTTAATTCATTTTTATTGGTCTAAAAACGAGTAATTTTGGTATTTAAGCAATTAAATCTCCGAGTATTTCTAAAATTATGTTTTAGAGCATATTTTTCTACATCCCTCCCCCCTCCTAGAACCGCCGGCATATTTTTCGCAAAATCTGGTCGATTCTTGAATGGTAATTCTTGATTTGTAGAGAATTTTTGTCTTTTTTTTTTATTAACACCCTTTATAGTAAATAAAATTCATTCTTAAAAACAATTATCCATATAAATTTTAACAAATGGAAGAAATATTTGGACAATAATTGTTTCAGGTTCCCGAAGCTGGGAATAATTTTTTAGCTCAATGAATTACAAATTGCTGCATTAAGGATTATTTTTTTGTGTATTCTTGGGATCAAGATGGATTTGAAAGTTTTATAAATTTAAATGTCGTTTATGTTTAAAATTTTTATGAATTCATTTAATAATTAGACCGTCTAACCGCTGCTCAATTCGGCCCCGATTTGGCCCGCACGGAAGGTGGCCACCCCGTTCATGCGCATTTTGGCACTTTTCACCCGGGCACCCGGGTGCAAAATGGTGAATTGGATGGCACCGGCACCCTTGCTGGTCAGGAAGGCGCGCCACTCGGGTTCAACCTATATGGATAATGTATATAATCATTAAAAAGGGTAAATTTTTTAAATTCTGAAAACATCAAAAAAAGTCCAACCCGATTCTATTGATTCTGCTTACCAATTTGTAAAAAGCAGATTTCTAACGCTAGGGCGTTGAAAAAGTGGCAGCGAAAATTTCAAACTAAAAATTTATTTCCATCCAGCGAAGGGTCGGAAAATTCACACATTTTAGTCTAGGTATTTTTTCGAATTTCGTTAATTTTTTTGGTTTGGAGAAAAACCCGGTTTTCCATGAAAATTTGGCCGACTAAAAAAGCCAAAGGATATAGAATATAAAATTTTGTTATAACTTTTGGATTAAAAATTGTTATTTTTGGCTTTAGCATTTCACAATTTTTACATAACGTCCTAGCAGCATTATTTTTAATAATCCTTTATTCCTCTAGCACCTTGCGGAAGACGCCTCCCCGCTTCGCTGCCAAACTCTCATATCCGCGCATGGGTTGCGCAACCCGTGGGTCGAAGGGACGTGTGTATTTGTCCCGTACGGAGTCATATTTGAGCTCAAAATGTCCGACGACACGCTCCAAATCAGAGACCTATGCAAGTTAAATAATGATATGAAATTTTCAAAATAAATAATAAAAAATTAGGATTTCGTCGATCTATTTTAAGGCCTAAACTAATGGCATTACTTTAAAAATTGTACATTTTGGGCATGGACTCTAAAGTTTTGCCGGTATTCAATTTTATTTGGTTTTATTCTAATGCTCACTGTTCTAGGGTTTATTTGGTTTTACAGAACAGAGTACCAAAAAATAGAGTCCCAAACAACACGAGATGCATGATCAAGATGCCAGATGAGACGAAGACCAAGACCAAAGATCGGGACCAAGACCCAAAACAAGACTTGGTCTTGTTTGGTCTCGGTCTTGATTTTGGTATCCTGTTATTGGTCACGGTCTTGGACTTGTTCCTGACACTAATGCCCAGCCCTGGTCTCAAAATGTGTTGGCCAACTAACTTTGATGACAGGATCCTCTTGTGTCGGTTGGATTTGTGGCACTTCAACTCTGGTGTTGGTCTGATTTTCTTGGCACTTTATTTCTCGTGGCACTTCAACTCTGGTGTTGGTCATATTTTCTTGACACTTTATTTCTTGCGGCATTTCTACTCTGGTGTTAGTCATTTCTCCTGCTAGTTCGGCTTGAACATTCCATCCGATCAATGCTTCTGGTTTTTGTTCTGGCTTCTGGTCAAAAAAAATCAAAAATTAATTTACCCTAGAAACTGTATTAGAACCCCAGCGGGTTATTATTTTTCAACATCAGAGGGGTAAAAACTATTAGAAACTGTATTAGAACCCCAGCGGGTTATTATTTTTCAACATCAGAGGGATAAAAACGATTAGAAATTGTATTAGAACCCCAGGGGTTATTATTTTTCGACATCAGAGGGTTAAAAACTATTAG
Source organism: Rotylenchulus reniformis (assembly GCA_001026735.1). Lineage (NCBI taxonomy): Eukaryota > Metazoa > Nematoda > Chromadorea > Rhabditida > Hoplolaimidae > Rotylenchulus > Rotylenchulus reniformis. Next base: position 48,905 of record LDKF01001222.1, read on the forward strand.
AAACTGTATTAGAACCAAAGTGGTTATTATTTTCAAACTTGTTTAGAGTATAGGGCTAGAGAGAGCTTCTAACTTCTAATGCAGGGGTGCTTTTTTTATTTTTTTTATTCTGGATGGGATATAATTGTTTGGACCCATTTTCAAATGATGGAGTGGGCGGGAAATGGTGATTTATAATGGTAATATAGGTAAGTATAATCCAAATTGAGAGAAATTTTGCGTAATAATCGATGTTGACCTCTCATCTACCATAATTTTCGATTAATAGCTACTCAACTCATTATAGATATAAAATTTTTTATTTTTTTCAGAGAAATAAAAATGAAACTGAATCGACTTTTTTCCGTATTTTTTCTCTAAAATAAACAATTTTGTGCATCGCATTCCGACTACATTTGTCAGAATCTTCCAGAAAATTTCGCCCAAAAATTGAAAAAACCCCATTTTTTTCTATTCCTCTTTCAAGGGGCGGGGAGGGGGCTTCTATTAGGGTACACACACATTATTTCCTTAATTTTCACCTCAAATTCAATGCGAATGATCAGATTTTCGGCGTTTGGCTCGGCTAACGGGTTACGAAAGATCTAAAAAATGCGGAAAATCCTTCATCAATGATGATATTTTTTGCAAATTTAGAAATTTACAAATTTTTGGCTCACCTGTGCATCGTCCAGATCATGGTCAAGTCCCTCATTTTCGGTCTGATCATTCAGTTTGATCAGCACCACGGTCTGATCAGCTGGTCCGACTTGCTCCACGATCAGTTTCTCCACCACCGGCTCACGGTTTAGACCCCAAACTCGGTCCCCTTGTTGTTCCGCAAGAAATTTGTCGTTGGTCAGCGGAATTTCGGCCATTTTCTCGCCTAAATGAATAAAAATTCATTGTTTTACTTCTTTTAATCATAAATTTGGATTTGGTTTGAAATTACTATTTGAAAAATTTTTTCTGCCATTAAATGGTATCAGTCATAAAAAGGGGAAAATTCTAAATTAATAAAAAAAAGATGAAATATTTATTAGTATCATTTATTATAGGTCACATCAATTTAAAAAGTTACCCAAGGTAATGGAGTTTGCCCAAAAATGGCCAAAATAAGCTGTATTTTGTATTTTCCAAAACCATTTCAATATTTTTCGGCAGCGTTCGGCCAGCGTGGCCATAATTTTTTTTTGAGATGTAAATAAAGAAAGAAATTTATAGGCTATTTAAAAAAATGATAAAAACCAAGGGAAAATATTTTTCAGCCCACGATTAAAATATTTTTATTCAAGAAAATGAACCCCTGAATTCAGACCCGAATGAGCAATCCGGGTTAATTTTTAACTATTTTTTGAATAGTAGTGGGATAAGAAATATCTGACCGCTTCGAAGTTCGAGTCCGACTTGGCCCTGGCGGAATGTGGTGACTCCCGAGAACAGAGCCTGCGCAGTCCTGACCCGGGCTCCGGGATGCCGGATGGTATAACGAATCAGGCCGGGACCATCGCTGGTCAGAAAGGCACGCCACACGGGCTCGACCTAAAAATTAATTAATTAAAATAATTAAATTAATTTATAATATTTTTCAAGTTTAGATTCCTGGAATTTTTTGAAAATTATTTTTAAAATTTAGGTATTCATTCAATAGGGCTTTCCACAAATTGTAAGCTCGATTATGCTATAGGGTACAATGGGATAACAATTTTTCTTAAATCCTCACTTATTAAATTAAAAAATCAAAAAAAAACTTGCCAAGCATAAAAATGAAATGTTTAACTATTTTAATTGGACGACAAAAAAATACCTTTCGAAACACGCCTCCCTCTTTTTCAACAACCGATAAGAAGTCCACTTGAGGCATAGCATCTCGCAGCGATGGGCGCGAATATTGACTATAATTTGAAAGAATCAAAAATTAAAAAAAAATAAATTTCAAATTCTATTTTAATTAACCTGAAAATTAGAAAAAAATTATCCAAAATAAAAAGTCTTCTTGTCCTAAAAAGCTTACAGACCCTAAAGATTAGTCCAAAATGGTTTAAATACAGCTATTATGGCCTAAATGCAGTATGCGGGAAGACTTGAATTTGGAAATTAGCAAATTTCAGTTTATTTCAACATAAAATGGTATAAAAATAGTTATTAATTTTGCAAAAAATCTCAAACCTATCGAATTGTCATAATGGTACCAATTTTAAAAAAAAATTCCTAAAGCTTCAAATGCTCCAAACAACTTACTCGCGCACGCAGTCATAGCGCAGCTCAAAAACGCCTGCACTAAGCTCCTGCTCGTGCACATTGATGGCAGGCATTGGATTTTAGTGGAAATTGGCAGTTTTTATTTTTCTAAAAATGATTTTCATAAATTCAATCTTGAAAACCAAATTAAAATTTTAGAAAAATGAGCAAAAATAAAGAAATGATTATGATAATATATGAAGGCATTATTGGAGCATTTATATTCTGAAAGTGATGAGTCATGAATGGGTAAATTTTAATTTGCTGATAATGATGATAATGACACATCTTGGGTTTAGGAATTTTTGATAAAATATTTCAGCAAAAAAAATGTTTGGGGTTATCAAAAACGCGGAACACCATCTTCAATTGGCTGATGAGCAAATATTTATTTGGCCAGTGAATTGATTAATGAAGTTCGAGGACCTGGAACGAACGATGAATCGGTGGTCCGTCCGCTCTTCCGGTGAGAGAAAATATTTTCCAATTATATGGCCAAAATTACCGAATTGGTACTTTGTGGCCACTTTAATCAAATTAAATCAATCGATTTGTTGGATAGAAAAATTCAAAAAAAAATTCTCAGATTTTAGAATGTTACAAAAATTAAAAAATGATTAGATAATAGAAGGGTCCATATTTTTATTCCAGTAGCATTAAAATAATTTTTCAAAATTATTTCTTGGAGATTAGTTAATGCGCGAAATATTAATTTAATAAATTCAATTAATTTTGTCTATTTTAACCACATAGTTCGAAAACCACTTTAATGGAAATTTTTTTCCCGAATAGATAATTTCAAAGACAATTTTAATTGCTTTAAAATAGTTTAAACCCATAAAAGATAATGAATTACTTTAAAAATCTGATCCCGATGAATTATAATAAAAGTGCATCCAAAAATTTTAGGGCAAAAGTTGGGGATGCAATCGGGGTGGATTTGTGCTAATTGGGAACAGGTGTCCGTCTCTCCTCCGGCGGAGGCTAGGATCTGTGGCCATTACTCCGAAGATGAATGTGGCCATAGCTTTTTCGGGAAAAATGCAAAAAAAGGCGAAAAATTTGTGGACAAAAAAAAGAAATTAAATTGGAGAGAAAATCTGAAGACAAAAATGAGGGAAATCGAAAAATAAAAAACAATTAACTAAAATGATTTCAAGAAAACCAGATCAATGTTTGTTTTTTTGTGTAGGAATTTCATTTTATGAATTTTTTCATTTTTGGGCCCAATCTGTCAAATTTATGTCCCGAAATTTTAGTTCCTATAACTTGTCCCGTGATTCGCACAAAAAATTTTCTGCTGTTGCGTTCAGCTTATTATCAGATCGAATTTGGTTCGCGATTGAGTGATAATGAATATTTATCCGAGATAAGGAAGGCACCAAACTGATAGTGTCGATGAGTCATTTGCACCGAAAGCGACAAGATAGAATTTGTTGAACCAATTATTTTTTGGTATATTTTTTTCATATTACATAATTGTTTTTCGAAAAAAAATATTCGAAAAAAATATTTTTTAAAGAGATATAAAGAAATTTACGACAGAAATTTACGACCCAAATAAAAAAAAACAAAAAATAATGTTTAAAAAATAAATTGAAAATAGAATTTAAAAATAAATTTAATAATCGACTGCGCATTCCTTAAATATCCCTCAAAATAAAAAAGGGTATCAAATTACAAACATCCTTCTAGGACATAAAAAAATCGGAAAAAATTTAACCAATTCTTGACCAAGATTGTCATACATATAATTAATTTTTTTATATATACATAGCTCCTTAAGCATTGAGTTAATATATATGTTTTATTCATATTATAAAACTTAATGAATTTCAAATAATTTCAATTTATGGAAGAGTGCATTTTTGCAAATAATTTTTATTCGTATTTTGATTTAGCGAATTTCGTATATTTATCGACCGGAACGTCGTCATAGAAAACCCGTTAGAATCTCATTTTAGGATCAAAAAATTTTCTTCCAAAATGGACCCTATTTCTTAGTGGATACCAATTCCACAAATTCCAAAACAAAAGTAAAAGCTTCATAAAATTTGTTCATTTTTTCAAAAAAAAATCACTGAAATTCCCCCGTCGTGTTCGTCTTCATCGTTTTGTTCTTCGCACCTCCTTCCCCCTCTACCGCTTCCTCCTCCACGTGTTTCCGGCATCCGTTCAGCACTTGCGCCGCTTCATCCCTCAAATTTTGTTCCGCAACCTCCGCCGCGGTTCTCCCGTCCTTGCTGCGTAACTCGCAATTCGCACCGCTGTCCACCTTCATCGGTGTTTTTTAAATAAGACAAGTGCATTTGATCATGGATTTTTGGATCTGGATACTGGCCCTGGACAAAATATACCCCCCTGAAACGGGATTCTGCAAAAGAAATACACCCTAAAAATTTTTATCAAGAGAGAAATGCTTACATCGGAGCGCGTGACATTGAAATTACCGAAAAAATCCATTGAATTTTGAAAAAAATTTTTATCTACATATATAAAAATGCAAATTTTTTATAGGATCCCCGAGGGTTCCAATTTGTTGAATCCAGACGTCTACCAGTTGGCCGGCCTCGTAGTAGACGTCTGGATCACTAATGCGAGAGCATTTATTTTTCAACCTCTCTTCAGGAGTAGGGGGTGTCTATTACAGGGAGGACTAATTGCAGGGGCAATTAAACAAGAAATACGGTAATATAGTTTTCTAGTTTTCAAGAATTCTTTGCGAGCTATGTAGGGTTTCATTTTACTTCAAAATATGTAATGCAGGTTTGGAACACATGATTTCCGAACTCCCACTGAATTGATTAGAATTTTTTTGTTCATCAATGCTATGACTTGATTAAACTATTACGATCGTTGTGGATTTTTTTTCTTAGTTCTGATTATAAATAAAATTTACGAATGTATGTAATGTGGGATGTAAATTGTAAACCATCTGCTGATGGGGATTTAGTTCTTTAAATTGATTTGCTCTATCTTCAGGTATTTTTAATTTTTATAAATTCGAACAAAAAGTTCGAAAATTTTCCCAAAATACCGAAAACTTATGGTTTATAGGGGATATTTCGAAATTTTTGGCCGAATTTCGAAAAAATAAAAATACCATTCGCATCGGCATAAAAAAATCTGAACAATTTTGCCATTTATACTTTTGGTCTAACTGGTCTAACAAAAAAGCTTTATATTTTGGTTCGAATCCACCTTATTAACCAAATCACTGCAAATTTTTNCATTTTACTTCAAAATATGTAATGCAGGTTTGGAACACATGATTTCCGAACTCCCACTGAATTGATTAGAATTTTTTTGTTCATCAATGCTATGACTTGATTAAACTATTACGATCGTTGTGGATTTTTTTTCTTAGTTCTGATTATAAATAAAATTTACGAATGTATGTAATGTGGGATGTAAATTGTAAACCATCTGCTGATGGGGATTTAGTTCTTTAAATTGACCGGACCAGAGCGGACAAAACTCGGAAGTTAGTCAAAAACAAAATAAAAATTTTCTCGAAACAAAAAAAGATCCAAATATTAAAATTTCGCCCAGTCTTGGTTTGGATTAGGTAGGTAATTTTATTAAGTCCTATCTTTGCTTGGCCGATTTTTGCAGGGCTAGGGCGTTAAAAAAATGCCAAATGCAAGAGCTAAGCCGAAAACTTTTTCGTTAGATCAGTTAGACCAAAAGTATAATGAGCAAAGTTATGCAGAATTTTATGCTCTATCTTCAGGTATTTTTAATTTTTATAAATTCGAACAAAAAGTTCGAAAATTTTCCCAAAATACCGAAAACTTATGGTTTATAGGGGATATTTCGAAATTTTTGGCCGAATTTCGAAAAAATAAAAATACCATTCGCATCGGCATAAAAAAATCTGAACAATTTTGCCATTTATACTTTTGGTCTAACTGGTCTAACAAAAAAGCTTTATATTTTGGTTCGAATCCACCTTATTAACCAAATCACTGCAAATTTTTATTATTCCTGACCAGAATCCGCGCGATCACCGCCTGGTTCGCCTCACCGGCCGCGGCATAGTGCAACGCGCTCCACCCATCGCTGTCCTGCGCGTTGATCAACTTCGGGTTGTTGGCGCCATTGTCCAACAACAGTTGCAGCACATCAACACTGCCACGTCTGCGGAAAAAAAATTTTGGTCCATTCTTCCAAATCACTGCACATATCTCTACCCAAATTATAGATTAGAAAAAATTTTCGGACCAATTTTTTTTTGATAAAATCCCTTAGCATGGGATAATTACGACCCCTTTAAATAAAAAAATATATATATAGTAAATTTGGGATCAATGAAGGAATGGCAGCAACAAAGATTTTCTGGAAATGTATTTTTTCAAAATTTATAGGATTTATGATGGGAAAAGTTTCTTTAAAAATCGCGCCAAATAGGCGGAGAAATTTTTATAAACCTTCAAGACCAAAATGTATTATATAAGTAATTCTGTTCAATTTCAACCGATTCTTCCGTTCTTAGTCTTAAAAAATAGTTTAAACAAAAACTCAGTTGACATATTTCTGCATTTCTCGAAAAATTCTACTTAAACTTGTTTTTGAACTTTTTTTAAACTATTTTTTAAGAATAAGAACGGATCGGTCGGTTGAAATTGAACAGAATTACTTAAAAAACTCATAATTTTTGGAACAGACCTTATTATGCTCAACATTATGATCTTTTTGATTTTTAAGGCCCGTTCAAAAATTGTGAAAAAATTCAAAAAATTCCAAGGAGTCGGAATAATAGAGAGGTCCAATAATATAGCATAATTTGCTGAATAAATTTATTATTTTTTTTAGAGTTAGGAACTCAGCAAAAAGTTTTTGCTGACAATTTGGTGGAATTCTAACGTCCTAGCAACCAAAAATACATCACTACCGTAATTCCTGTATTAGACCCCCGGGGGATTAATTTTTCAACCCCCTCCAGCAGAGGGGAGGGGGTGGGGTCTACTACAGGGAGGACGTAATACAGGAAATACGTTAATTTTTATTGTCTTTTTGATGATTTACCGTGCCGCCATTTGCAGGATGTTCTGTCTGTTGTTGGCCTTCTGCTGCCGGTGCTCCAGCTGCTTCAGGTCCACCTTCGCGTCCGCACCGCGGTTCAGCAACGCCTTCACGATGGTCTCATTTTGGCCCGCTACCGCCCAATGCAACGGTGTCAATCCGTCGCCGTCCTCGCCATTCACCTCGGCACCCTGAAAGGGGGGGGGGGGAAATTTGAAGAAAATCAATTTTTATACCATTTTAGTGGAAAATTTTAGATTCCGAACTATGATCTAAATCTAAGGATAGGAAATGTTGGTCATTGATTACAAAAGGTTAATGATTCTGCATCTAAACACAAAAATCAGTTAATGATGTTAAGGCTGCAAAAAAATCTAAAGGGTCAATTGTGTAAAATTGATTAATACCCCCCCCCNCCCCCCCCCCCAAAATGCCAAAAAACTATAAAAAATCAAAAGGGCCAAAATAATTAATGTAGCCCTGTTTAAGGTCAGAAAAAATAAAAGATAAAAAATAGAGACCAGATCCGGATCCGAGCTCGGTCCAGACTTTTCCCGGATTCGGGGTGGGTTCAGGTCCGGCCTTTTCAGGGGTGGGGAGAGGGGAGCCGGGACTTTCCGGGACCAAGAATTTTTTTTCCTGACGGACTCGGTGTTCCGGATCCGAAATCACCACGGTCCGGGCCCCGAGTCAGAGTTTTTATTAAAAATTCCGTTCTCTGTTAAAAATGCCTGCCAAAAAAGGAGCAATAGTTTAGAGATTAGATCATCGATCACATAAAGGTTGATAAATTTCAAAAATGCCCTAATGTCTTACATATCCGAGCAGCAGCTCGATCATGTCTAGGTTGGCCTTCTTGACCGCCTTGATTAGCGGCGAGGACAGCACCAGCCTGTTCTCGTCCACGTTCACAACCTGTTAAAAAAATAGCAAGAAATAATTGCTCTAAAAATCCGATAAATTTTCCCGGAATATTAATTTATTAGAAATAAGTTACAAATATTTATTCGATGCTTTTTCATTATCAGGGACACTCATCTCTCATTTTCTCTGCCTTCTTTTCCTCTTCATTGGCCCACGCTTTTCACCTATGCTCTATTTTCTTTGAATGTAGGGTGCGCAAAAAACTTCTTTAAAGCTTGTTAGGCCTTCCAATTTTTTCGAATTTCCTGAAATTTTTTTTTTGAATATTTAAAAAAGCTAAAAAGGCCAAAATATTTAAAATAAAATTCTGCATATACAGTACATGTCTTGATAATATTGGTTTATCTAGCTAAAAAATAATTTATTGACTTATATTGGCGTCGGACCCTCCATTACCATAATAACATGTATACCATAATTTATCCAGATAATTAAATTTCTTCCTTATAGTGTTTTTAAATAAAATTATAATTTTTTAATTGTTTATTAATGCCTGATAGGTGTGCGACACATTGGCACCTCCCTCCAGCAAAGCTTTTGCCGCCTCCAACCGGTCGTTCATCACCGCGTACAGCAACGCGGTCAGGCCGTAATGGCCCGGTGCGTCAATCTCTTCCATCCGGTTGGCATTCCGGAGGACGCCGACGATCAGTCGGATCACGTCCGCACTTCCGGTAAGGGCTGCAACATGGAGTGGAGTGACGTGGGGCTGAATATCGGAAAAATGGTAATTTGGAATGAACTTTTTTAAACAAATTTAGAACCAGAAGGATCCAAAAATCCGGAATAATATTTGGTTTAATAAAATTGATACCATCCCTCATTTTACTCTAGTACTAAACCATCTTCGATAACGTACCATTTTTTTGCAAATGCTGATCCCAATTGTCGCCATTATCCGGTAAGATAAGAATTTTATGTTTTTTTTACCAAAATTGAATCATAATCAATTCAAAAATATTGGGAAAAAGCGAGAATTTTGTCTCGGAAAAATGGCCTAAAATCCACCATTAATAAAAAAGAAAACAAACGATAATTGTTAATATAAGATACCTAAGCATTTATTTTTAGATATTTTAGTCTAATAAGTTTGATCTTTATATTCATCAATTTTCTTCAAATAAATATTTCACTTGGGACAATGGTTTTGTATTTTTATAAGCCATTTCTTTCTGTAGGCTTAAAAATATTTGACACCTGTTTTTTTTAATTCTTAAGTAATGCCATAACAAGTTGTTTGGCAATTGTGGCCAAATTCCATAAAATCCAACAAACATACCGTATTTCCTCTAGACCCCTGTCTTATATTTTTCAAACACCGTCAAAGGGGGGTCTTATATTAGAGCACTATCTTATAATAGAGCACTGTCTTATATTTTTCAAAGTTTCTTTCTTTTAAAAAAGATTTTTCAAAGGAATATTAGGTGGAAATTTCCGGCCATCCTTTAATATAAACAAACTTGAAAAAGGTCATTTTACTTAAGAAAAAACACTTCAAAAATCTCAAAATTTTTTCCAATGGTCCTTATGGTCCGTCGGAACTGCCTGTGTAGTGAATTTTTTTTATAAAATCTCAAATTTGAGAATTATGTAGGTCAAAATTTTTAAATCTTCTCCGTAAATTCGCAAAAAACTTTGATTTCTCTTCCGAAACTTCCAAATGGTTATTTGAACTCGTCATTATCGTTACCCCCTAGTCAGCTCCCATCAAAAAATTTACACAAATTTTTTAATTTTCGTGGCAAAAATTAAAAAGTTTTGGGTCTCGAAGTCAAATCTCGGTGTTGGGCCAAGTCTCGGTCTTAGTCTCGATACTCTGATCTCGGGAAAATTTGGGTGGTCTCGAACACTACTAAAAAAAGAATTAAGTGCGAATGGTGTTTTTGTTTCCAATCGCCAATACAGACGTTAGCGTTTAATATAAAAAATTAAATTTTCAAATTTATAAACCCCTCAAAGGTGGAGGGAAGTCTTGTAAGTCTTGTATTAGAGAAAGTCTTGTATTAGAGCACCGTCTTATAATAGAGTACTGTCTTATATTTTTTCAAACACCCTCAAAGTGGGGTCTTATATTAGAGCACTGTCTTATAATAGAGCACTATCTTATATTAGAGGAAATACGGTATTTTTGAACAAATCAAACCTCAATGTTGGTCGGGTCGCCCACCCATATGCCACGACTGCTCAAATTGGCACCCGCATCGATCAGCAATCTGGCCACTACGGCACCGTTCACTTTTGCGGCATTGTGCAGTGCCGTCCAACCATTGTAGTCCTGTGTAAAAAAATTTTAATTTGGAAAATTTGGGCTACCGTATTATCTCTAGTAAGTTGCCCATGGGGTCTTATTTTTCGACTCAAAGAGGGGAGGGTTTATAAGAGGGAGAGGGAGTTATTATTAAGAGGATGGGGAGAATTATGTATCATTCAATCTCCTAAGTAAGGAGAGGGTCTTATTTTTTGCGACCCCCTTTTTGGAAGAAAACGGGTGGGTTATTTTCAATTTTTTGTGGAGAAAGAGTCCTATTTAAATTATTTTTTTAAATTTTGAAATTTATTAATCATCTCAGTAAAATTAACTCCCGAAAAATTTAATTTCTAAGTGGTTAAGTTTTTTTTGGATTAAAATATCCATCCAAATCCACACCTGGTCATTCACGCGGGCACCATGCTTCAGCAACAATTGCGTCTCTTCCTGCAAATTTTTTGCTGCCGCCCAATCCAGCGGCGTAATGGTCGGCGTCGGCTCGGTGAAGTTCACTTTGGACTTTGCGTTCGGGTTCGCGCCCTTGTCCAACAACAACGCAACCGTTGACGCAGGTGCGTATTGTACGGCAAGGCTTAACGCAGTGTTGTTCAGTGCGTCAGGGGCCTCTAGTCGCGCCTTGCCCTTGTCCAACAGCACTTGCACGACTGCGTTTTTGCCAAGTTTTGCCGCAATGTGCAGCGGCGTCCATGAATCTGTTGCGTTCAACGCATCTTCCGCACGCATCTCCGTGTCCGCGCCCAGCTCCAATAAACGCTCTACCGCTTCGACATCACCCGCTGCTGCCGCCCAAATCAACGCAGTTTGACCGAATTGCTCGACCGCGTTGATGTCCAACGCGCTTCCGTTCTTTGCGGACGACAAAATGGCCATGGCCGCTGCGTGATGTGCGCCTTTCAACGCGGTCACAAGCGGCGTCTGGTACGCGGCGGTGCCAAGCGGGTCCTTGTGTTGTGCCGCTTTCTCTGACAGACGAGCACCGGATTCCACCAAAAACCGGGCCAACTCGGGTCTGTCCCAATTGGCCGCAAAATGGAGCGGAGTGAAGCCGGAGTAATCCTCCGCATTGACATCGGCGCCATGTTGGACCAGTAAACGCGCAATGCGTACATCGCCTCCGGCGACCCCCAAAAAGTGCAGTGGCGTCAGCGTCGCCGGAATCAGTACGGAATCCGTTGAGAGTCGGGCGCGTGCGTTAGCGTTCGCCCCATGGTCCAGAAACAGTTTGACGGTGTCCACCGGAGCTGCGTCAGACACCGCCTTGTGCAGAGGCGTCATGCCGTAATGGTCCGCTTGGTTAACGTCCGCGTGGCCTTGGTCCAACAACAGTTGGATCATCCGCGTGTTGCCCTTTTTGGCCGCCGCTTGGAGTGCCGTGGAGCTGGGCGGCACCCATGCCGGATCGTCGGCAAAGCGGCACACAGCGGACGCGTTGGCACCGCGTTCGAGGAGAAGGCGCGCGACGTCGAACTGGTCCGCAAAGACGGCGGCATGAAGCGGCGTCAACCCGTCCGCCATTCTTAAATCCCAAGTAATTTACAACAAATTCAATCAGATCATCCCGGTTCCTTTGAAACGGCCATGCCCCTTAAGATAGAGCGGATCTCGGCCGAGATCCGGACGTTTCGGGAAAATTGCCAATCCCGATTGCGAAGCGAGATCCCGAACACTGAATTTCCAGATTTCAATCCCGAATGGGATCCCGAGAAAAAATTTTTGAAGAAAATCTTTTTTTGCCTGTGAAAATAAAAATGTTTGAAATTTTTCTTTGAAAATTTTAATGCTTTAGATTACTTTTGAGTAAATTACCATCTTTCTAATTATTTTTGATATTTTTATGTGATGTTTGAATTTTGCTCAAATGCCGAAATTTTACTTCCGGGATAATCGCGATCCCGAATCTGATCGGGATATTCGGGATCAGGATCGATTTTACCAAATCTCGTTCCCAAAAATTGGCCGGG
>LDKF01001223.1:53851-66555 GCA_001026735.1 Rotylenchulus reniformis
CCCCCCCCCCCCCTATTTTTTCTATGGTGAGAACATAGAATATGGAAATATTTGCGAAATACATTTTGCAATTTTGGGAAAATTCCGTAAAAATGGGAGAAATTTTACGCGGAAAACTTCATCGTTGGATTTAATTGCATTCTATTCCCCTTTTTAATTTTTTTTTCAGCCTTTATACGGGGCCCACTTCTATCGGGTGCACAAAATGAAGCCCAAGCGGGGCGGTCAACAGGCGCTTCAGTCGCGACCATTGGACACCCGTTTGGTGGCTGTAATGCCGTCAGGGATTGGCATTTGCCGGGTGGAGAGGGGCGGCACACAGCGACAGCTCACATCCACACACGATTGGTACAGTGGGGGGGGGGGGGGGGGGGNGATTTCACATAGACACCCTGCGGATGGTCAAAATGAAAATTTTAATTCAATATTTTTAAATTTTAATTGGACAAAAACATTTTTTGGATCCCCCTCCCCTCCCCACCTTGACTCCATTCACTGCTCCGTCCACCAGGGTCAGGCCCATTTTTTAAATTATGATTTCAAATTTTTGCTCAGATCTCTTAAGAAAAACCGATTCATGTTGTGTTGGTTGTAAAAATTTCGTCGGCCGCTAAACTGTTAGACTTATTATGGCTTTCTAGGCACATGATCCGGACCCTCCAATTTGATCGGAAGCGCTTCCTGCTGGGCACAATTGAGGACAACATCGCCGTTGATCACGTGTTCTACACCGATCACCATTCCAAGTCTCCGGATTGGCTCGACCCTTTTGTCGCCAAATTTCAAATTTTCCCATTAAAGGGCCTCTTACCTGGTCCGTTTCGCCGCCTCCCAACATCGATTTATGCTCAAAATGCGCCAATGGCAAGGCACACTGAACCGAATGCACGTGGTGCAGCGGCAAAAGGATGTGGGGGTGGAGCAGAGGCGGCAGAGCACCAATGGCACTTTTGGTAAATATTTTGGTGAAAAAAAAGATTTTTGTGTCCAATTTTCAAATTTTTAATTCATGGATTTCGCTAAATCCCTATATATCGATATGCCATTTTCACATTTTCCAACAGACGTCGGGATCGGAGCTGAATCTCAAGCACAACTTCTGGCCGGCACCAAAACCCATTCCAAACAAAGCTCTTACCCACAAATGGGCATCGGCCAAAGTGAGTTTTGTTGTTTTTCCTTGATGAGATAAATGGCCCAACTCTGACTAGGGATCAAACAAGGAAAGAAACTTAGATCTCAAAATCGCAATCATTACAGAAGACAGAAACAGAAGATCTGGGAATAATTTTTAAAAATTTTTAAAGGATAAAAATAAATGGATTATTATTGATTTACAATCAGGATATGGAATGGCGCAATCCCATGCCGACCTTTCGTTTGGCCACGATAGCATCGATACGCCATTTGATGTTGGACACAGTCGGCTTGGCTTCGAGACTGACAAGGAATACATCCAGGTATTTGCCGACGAGTTGGATATCGGCGGAGTGGATTACAATCAACCCCCTTTTTCCAGTATTGCTATGGCTCGGAAGCGCAGCGCATCGATGTTGTTATGGAGAAGGATCCTGCGCAGGGACTGGGCCTGACCCTGGTGGACGGAGCAGTGAATGGAGTCAAGGTGGGGAGGGGAGGGGGATCCAAAAAATGTTTTTGTCCAATTAAAATTTAAAAATATTGAATTAAAATTTTCATTTTGACCATCCGCAGGGTGTCTATGTGAAATCGGTGAGCGCAGAAGGGGACGGGAAGCGCAAGGGACTGCTGATCGGCGACTGTCTGTTGAGCATCAATGGTTGGCGGCATTTTGCCGATTTTGATCGGTTCTGATCTTTGATCCCTTCCAGGAATTTCTCTCTTCAACAAAAGTCGCCATGACGCTGTTGAACTGGTCCGTGACTGTGGCCGGGAAGTGCGACTGGAGATCCTCCGGTTTCCGTCCATTTCCGAAGTGCTTGCCCAGGAGAACCCGATATTGAGTGCATTAGGTGGGTCAAAAATAATAATAATAAAAATGAAAAATTTGATCTGTTTTTTATTTTTAGGAAAAGATCCCTCGATGACTAACGGAATGGGAAATAAAGAAATAGAATCCAGCGAAGAATTGGCAAAACGCCGTATAGTCGAGGAGGCGAAAGAAAAGGACAAAGAGGAGGATCGACGGAAACAGTCGACGGCGACCACGGAGAGCAAGTGGGTATGGGTTGAGGAACAAAATAGTCCGCTTGTCACTGGAGACCGATACTCTCTATCGGAATATTTTTATGGAATTTTAGATCTTTGCCCTCCAGATAAAAGATAATAATTTAATCAAATTAAAAATTTTCGGTCCATCCGGAAATTTTGTTAACCAAAAATTTTTAAAACACTGTTTTTTTAAGGAATTTGAAATTTTCCCATACAGAGCTAGTTCCCACTCCACGACGCCGTCGCTGGCCGCACAGCGTCGCCAGCGGGCGGTCTCCGACTTTGGCGCCACCCATTTGCCAACACTGAGAACCGACGACATTTTGGCAATTGGGGGAGGCGGGAAGAAGGGGGAGATCAACAACAGAGATGGCGGGCCACAACGCTACAGAAGACATAAGACGATGAGCGGATTCTTTGCGGACTCGCGGTTGGTTGAACTTAAATGATTTTTCCCGAAAACTTTTCGATTTTTACATTATCGAAGGAAAACAAATATGATGCTAATAAATCAAAATAAATCTGAATTTTAAGAAGTTCGGATTCCGAGTCGGACACGGACGGTGAAAGCGGAGATGAAGATGTGAAAGGGCAAAGCGAAGCAAAACGACGGGGCGAGTACAAGCCACAGTTGCCCCCGGTGTCGGCGATGTATTCATTTTTGAACGACGAAGAGGACGAAGAAGGATCGGAGGAGGAGGAAGAGAGGGCGAAGAGGAAGAAGGAGCAGGAACAGCAGCAGCAGAACAACAGGGCCAAGCAGCAGCAGCAGCACCGGAGTCCGATGGTCAACGATCAGCAATTCGGGACATCATCACCGTACAGCGACAATTTTTGTATGGAAATGAGCAAATGATGCTTAATATTGATTTCGGAATTTTTTCGAATGCAAAATAGCTTTGCGAAACATTTTTTCGTATTTCGAATTACATGATTGAAATATGTTGTGGTCAGTACATTAGAATAGTATCAATAATTTGGATCCGATTTTTCTGTTTTTTGTATTCCAAATTGATCAAAACTTCCGCCCAAATTTTAATTTTTTTATGGAATTTTTCCTTTAATTTAAGCACTCAAGAGTACGCCTGCCAAATCGCCGTTTGCCTCGGCTGTTGAACGATTTGGACGCCTGGACACCAAGGACAGCATCTCGTGGAACAGCGCCAAACTCGCTGGGGAAACACAGCGAAAGGGGTGAATATTTACGGGCGTTAGGTCCAATTTTAAAATTTTTATTTGTATTTTTTGTAATTTTTTTTGTGTTCTTTTCTCTGTTTTTAATTCATTTTTGCCGCTCTTCAGGAACAACCTGGACTGGACCACTTGCCTGTCGGACATTGACGGGCACTCCTCCTCTGCCTCCTCCCCCACCACTTCCCCAACTTCCGCCCGTCGTTGTCGCCGCCGTTTCACCGTCCAAATTCCCCCGATGGCGTTGATGGCCGCGGGTGCCCCATTCAAGCTCCAATCTGTGCCCGGCGGAAAGGGCGTTTTGGTGAGCGCCATCGACGCCGAGAAACTGCCCGCTTCGGCCAATTTGTGTATCGGGGACCGAATTGTGGCGGTAAGTACAAAGGAGAAGGAATAGAAGATCTCATCGGACTCGATCGATCGATCGATGCTTTTATGATCAGTAGGGTAAAGAGAAGAGACTACAACTTTGTTTTTAGCTACTTTGGCCATTGCGTTTTTGCATACGTTTTATTGTATAGTATTGACTTTTTACTTATGAAGGTCAACGGGATCTCCGTCGCCAACAGGAACCCGGGCCAAATCATGGAGATGAACAGCGACAGCAGCAAGAGGGGAGGGGAGTTGGAGCTCGTGGTGGAGAGGGCGCAGCACGGCGATGGTGGGGGCGAAGAAGAGGGGGAAGAGGAGGAAGAGGAAACGCATGTGGCCATCCTGGACAAGACGCATGACGCAGTGATTGGTAAGAGATAGTCGACGCAATCCCAATTATGTACAATATTAACCCTGAAAAATGTAAAATTGAATCTTAATAAGCCGGATAACACATCGGCCAAACAACAAAAATTTTCAGGGACTGGGACTCATTTATCTTATTAGAGAACTCATCAGTAGTTCCGGTACTCAAATTTTCTGATTTCCCAGGGACTGGGACACATTTGTCTTATTAGGTACTCGATGTCCCTTTGTTCCGGTACTAAGATTTCCCAGGACTCAATTGTCCTGGGACTAGGACTCTCACAATCAGTTTGACAATCTTTTGTTCCTTTAAGGCCTGAGTTTGGCCAAGCGGATGGGCTTCGAGGGGGTGTTTGTGCGCAACATTGCGCCCGGCTCCATCGCGGCCATCGAGGGCACCCTGAGAGTGGGTGACCGGGTGTGTCGGGTGCAGGGCGAGCCGGTCGCGGTCGGCGAGAGCCCGGCCGCCGTTGTGAAGCGACTAAAGGAGCTGAGGGCGGGCGAGTTCAGCATCGAAGTGCGCCGCCGCAAACAGTCGCATTAGGAGGGGAGAGAAAGAAGGAGAGAACGAAACTCGAAAAACAATCCGAAATTTATTTCGCATTTTTATTTTGGATATTTATTCCAGGGTTGTTGGTCAAAATCCGAAATTTTATTTTGCTGATCACTAATCATTTTTACCACCCAACAACCCTCCTCCGCCAATCTCTATTTGCTATTCCATTTTCCATATCAACCTTCCATTCGAATTTCACTTATCCGCCTTTTGCTTAGTCTTTTCTTCTCTCCGAAAGATGACGATTTGCTTCAAAAACACATTGTGATATTTTATACTTACCAGATGACGATTTGCTTCCCAAAGAATTATTAGTTTAACTTACCCAAATAATTATTAGTTTAATAAATAAATACACACAATTTATTCAAAAATGTGGTTTTCAGAATAAAATCCGTTTTCTGAACAAGAAATTAAAACCAAAATTCCTTTAAAAGTGATGTGAAATGGTAATTTTTGGAAAAACAGACAAACTCCGAAATCCAAAATAAATTAAAGAAATTCGCACCATAAATATCAAAAATAAATTTATTTTTCAGTTATAGCAAAAAACATGAGGCAAATGCATACAAAACTGGATGTGTGGGGTGGTAAGGATTTACTGTTTTCATCTTTCCGTCGGAAATAATGGAATATTTGGTGGTGCCAGCCCCCTCTTGTGGACCGTAATTTCAGGCATAGAATCGGCTGAGGTTGCGCATGGCCGTCACAATTTCATAGGGACGAATGGATCTGAACATCGAAGGACAATTATTAAATTGATGATTCACATCGACCAAACATAAACTCACTCCAACACTTTCAGCCGAAACTCGTCCAACTGGGCCGGGGTGGCACTGTGCCCGCCGTCATGTGGCAACTGCATACACGTGAAGTTCAACCACTGCTCCGTTTTCTAAAGGGAAAAATCCAATCATTTTCATCAAACCTTCAGCCGATCGAAGAACTTGAAATTTTTGGGGGAAGAATTTTTTGGTCACTTAAAAAATTATTTCTCAATTTTCCCAAAATTCATTTTTTTGATTCCCTCATGTCTGAATCCCGGACGACCCATAATCCTCATCCTGAAAATGTACTGTATCCTGTCTCTCTCTACCTGTTTGTCCATCTGGAGCAATGCGTGCACAATTTCGGCCATTTCCTTGCACAACGAATTTGACAGATGGAATAACGCCGCGCCGACAGCGCCAAACACCAGCTGGGGGCCATGGTTGGCCAGCAACTGCTGCACTTGGGCCACAACCTCGGCCGAAACAGCGGAACTCTAAATTTGGGGGAAAGGGTTGAAACAAATGAAAAAATGGAAATTTGGGATTTTAAAAATCCATTAGCCACAACCTTGGCAGAAACCAATGCCCCGTCCCCATCCTTAACTCACCCGTTTCCCTTGCGCAACAGCAATGATCTCGAGCACAAATTTGGTGACAGACCGGTTGGCATCCTGATGGTTCAGACCGAGCCCGTGGATGGCCCCTTGGAACAGTTGGACCACAATTGGGTGGGAAAACAGAGTGGCGGGGGAACGCGGAAAAAAGAAACAAATTAAAAATACGAAAAGTATAAATGTGAAATTGATACTTGGACAAATCTGATGGCCAGTCGGTAGAGATCGTCCACCGTATCCGGGTGGTCCCGCAACCCGTCCTCGTTGTCATTGGCAGCCAAAAGTGCCAGGGAACGGGTGGTCAGACTCTGAATGAATCCATAAATAAGAAATTTTTATTGATAAGACAACCAAAATTCATTGAATAAAAATTCAAAATAATTTTAGGAATTCGTAATTTTTCCCCTTATATTCCATCGTAAATATGGGAGTAAAACCTGCCATCTTCCTATTTGTTTTTTTAATTTTTGGCCGACAACCCACCTCCAGCATTTGGAGCATTCCCTGCTGCACATGTGCCATTGTGCCGTATTCGTCCACCAGTACTAAAAAATAAACCAGTATTTTACAAAATTCGCAATGAAACCAACATACTGCTGGACAGGTATAGCAGACAAGAGTGCGGGTGCTGGCCATAGGTGAGCATGATTTGGCCAGCAACCGGCTCAATGAACACGATGGATTGGGCACCCATGGACCGGATCAGGAACCGGATGGTTCGGCACGCGTGTTCGACCACCCCTAAAATTATAGTATGGGTTCGGATTTTGGGTATGGATCCAAAAATATGGCTACTTTGTTTTTCCTGGTGATGCTGCAGGGTGGTCAGCGCACATTGGACAACATTTGTGCACAGGGAAAGCCAGGGACACTCGGGGCCCATCTCTTGGCGTTCATTGGCAATCTGAAAAATGGCACATTATGGCAAAAACTATAGTTTGAAAAATCCGAAAATCTCTAACCTTATGCAGTGACATAAAAAAAATAAAAAAATTCTCTTGTCAATTTGTACTTCCAATTAGTGTTGAATTAGGGCCGGATTTTAACGAGTTTAGCCGAAATATTACAGATTGATTGTGAGTAGATAATGGTTTGTATATTTTCGAGTAATTTTAATTCACATAAATTTTTCCGGGTGAGTTTTGTCAAGTAGGGATTTGGATGAAAATTTGGATGGAGCTCGATAGAACCCGCTGTCCGGGCTATTTATCATTCATTTTTAAGGTTACAACTTGTCCGACCTGCTTGTAAGCCAACTGTTGCTGCCACGGCTTCAGAATGCGCCAAACATCGGACAGCCGGTCCAGCCAGAGCACCGGATCTGTGCGCAGTCGGGCCCAGCTGTCCGACGAGTTCTCCTTGTTCTCCTCGAACAGCGACGATGATGCTGACGAGCTGGCAGGGCCATGGTCCTTGTTGGCCAGTCGATTGTTAATCTGAAAATCACCAATTTATATGCATAATTCGGGAACAAATATCCTGATGAGCTGATCCAGTGGCGTAGCCAGAAAAAAATTTCAGGGGGGGGGAATGGGGGGAGGGGGTCCCTGGCGGCCCCGATAGGGGCCGCCGGGGAAAATTTTTTGGAGTTTTATCAAATTTTCTTAAGGAAATTGAACCAATTTTTGCCTTTGGTGAAAAAATTTTTCTGAAAAATTTTCCAAAAAAAATTTTTAACAGGGGGACCCTTTTCATTTTTTTGGGTTTTGAAAAGTTCAGGGGGGGAATTCCCCCCCCCCCCCTTCCCCCCTCCCCTGGCTACGCCACTGAGCTGATCATTGACCTCGCCAAGATGAGCAACCGATTTGGCACAAAGTTGTTCGAGGCCGGCACAGAGTTGAGGGCCCGGGAGATCGTTGATCAGATGGGTGGAAGCTAAAAAACAAAAGGAAACCAATCGTAAGAAATGAAATGGCCAAGCCAGTTAACCTCTGAGCAAGTGATGTGCGGCCTGCTCCATCTCCTGTCCTCGGTTTTGGGCCCACTCAACCTGGCCAAGCAGTCCGGCCAATGTGGCCATGTACTCGTCGTGGAGACCCCGTCGTTGAATCTGTATTAAAAAAAGTTAGAGCCGAAGAATGATGGCTGGCAGAGTCCACCTCTTGCCAGCCACGTTCAATGAGCTGTTCCAGGCATTCCGAGACGGTCAGGGCCAGGATGCCATTGCCGACCTCGAAAAGCGAAGTGAACCAGTTGAAGGAGCGTACTGGAAGGGAGAAATAAATATGGGATTGTATTGTTAAAAAAACAATGTTTATAAATGTAAAAAATTTCAAAAATTCCAGCCCACCCATGTAATCCGAATTGGCTTCCAGCCAATCCTGAAGGTTGCCCAGCAGTTGAGCACTCGTCTTCAGCAGTTGACGATGCGTGGCCACAACAGGCAGTTTGAGGATGGCTTCGAGCAGCAATGGGACAATAGTCCGCTCGCTCCTGAAAAAAAAGAAAATTTAGCACCCATAAGGCCAAAATCACAAAAATGATCCCAAAATGCATCCTCCCAATAAAAAGTTCTCCCTCCTTACTCGACAATGTTGGCCACAAATGCGGAAACAATGAACAGAATGGCCTCCATCTGGTCCCAGCTGTCCGAACTGTTCAGCACCTCCATCAGGCGTTTCAACAAGTTCACCGATCCGATGATGAATGTCTTAAAATTGTAGATCCAGATCATTCCGTAATCCGATCATTGATCTGATCAGATTACCACGTCCTTGACACTCTCCTGCGCTTTGGAGCGATAGTCGGCATGCTCCGAACTTCCTTCCAGCAATTCCTGCGAGTCCGGCTCCATTCGACAATGCCGACACAATGCCAAAATGTGTCTAAAATGAAAAAATAAAATTTTATTTTATTTAAATTCAATTATGACTTTTCAACAAAGGGCGTAAACACTTCGCGAAGTTCGTCAAAATCATTTTCCTCGGATTGATACAAATATTCCGAGAGCCGATACCACACATTGAAACTCATCTCGTTAAGCTGATGAGAAAATATTACAAAAATATAAACAAAAATACCCAAAATTTACATTGTAGTCATGGTAATCATTGACCAACTGCAGCATGTCCAATGCTCGCAAGTCTCCGAACCCCTCCCGGGGATGCCTGGCAATCATGGTAAGGAATGCTTCACAGTGTTCGGCGTACAGTCGGGCATAGTTTTGCAATCTACAAAGGGAAATAAGGCCATTTTTTTATTTGCAATGTGATTTATTGGTAGACACTAAATTTGAATACGCGAAAAGGCATTGCAGGGTTTGATTTCCTCTCTCTCCGTAATTCAACCAAAATCTCCGTAATTTCTCTGGCCTAACCAAATTAATCGGATTTTTCCAGATAGTATTTTTTCTAACTTTAAAATATCAAGATTATCCAAAAACATTTTTATTTTTTTTATTATTATTAAGCTTCGTGTACGAATTAACATGCTGTTGCCTTTTCTACGGTTTCTCCCTCTCACTTGTCCGAGTCCTCCTCGCGCATTGCACTTCGGAATGCCTCCATGGTCGCGTAAATGCCCTGCTGAAGAAGTTGGGCCAACGGTTCCTGCTCTCGGTTCGGCGTGTCGTCCAGCAAGTGCAGTGCGTTCACGGTGCATTCGGTGGCCGCATCGTGCAAATCCGTGGGGGCGGCCGGTTGGGCCAACACGCCGATGATGGATTGGAACAGCGGGGACTGGGCAAGCTGAACAGATCAAATTAAGGATATATGAGGAAAATAAAACGGATTTTGGCGAAAATATGCACTGACAATGCCAGTCGGAGATCGTTTGTTCAGGAGCCAAGAAGCCAAACAGCTGACCGCCTAAATTTTGATAATATTTCTAAACCTCCGAAAATCTTCTAGGATGTAAAATAAAGAATATGGCGAAGTCTAATTGAATAAAAAAAATAGACAAGATTCGGTCAACTCCACACATATGTATCAAGTGATTTTGGCAAATTCGAACGAGTTTCTGGCGGATTTTAGAAGCAATCAGATTTGTTAAATAGATTCAGAATATATAGCCATCCCTTACGGTTAAAAAAGGATTACCTGTGTACGTAATCCACTCTCCTCCGCGCCATCAACAGAGCAAAGCTGGTACTTAAATTTAAGGATTATAAAAATTCAACTCAATACATCAAAAAGCATAAACAAAAAATTTTCTGAAATGAGATCAGCATAAAAGATTGTAGTCCCCAATAAAAAATTGAAAAAAAAATTTAGCGCTCCCGGGTGGGTTCGAACCACCGACCTTTCGGTTAACAGCCGAACGCGCTGCCACGAGAGCTTTCTTATCAAGTGTGCTTTTTGTTTCGATTTGTAATGCGAATAAAAAAAGTGGAAAATACATGGAAAATATACCAGCATTTTTTCTCGGGGGCGTTTACAACAATGATGTCTGTAGCTCCTATCCTCCCCTCCTTCGTTTGTTTATATGACTTATCCCCTCTTAAAATAGCTCTTTCGTGTTATGAGATGCAAAAAAGAATCCTTTCCTACGATTGTTTCCCTATATTCCTACCAGGTTGGCGAGTACGGTGTCCGTGTGTGTGGCCAGCTCCTGCTCCAGCTCGGCCCTCCGGTTCTCGCCCACCTTCAGCCTCCGGTTGTACAACTCCTCGGGTAATGCCTTGAACAGTGAGAGGAGCACGGGCGGGGAGGAGGGCGAGGGGGAGGCGGCCAGCTGGACGAGCATCTGGGCCACGAAACCCTTCCAGTCGACCACCTGGATGTACAGGTCGGACAGGGCCGCACTCAGCTGGGTTAGGATCGAGGAGGCACTCCGGCCCAGTCTGGCCTCGATGTTGCTAAAGTGGTAGAGGGATTCGATTTGGGATTTTAGAATTCGACTTGTCATCGGACAATAAAAAACTCCCGGAAAGTACTGATGAGAATCAAGGGCGTCGCCAGGGGGGNCACCGATCCGATGATGAATGTCTTAAAATTGTAGATCCAGATCATTCCGTAATCCGATCATTGATCTGATCAGATTACCACGTCCTTGACACTCTCCTGCGCTTTGGAGCGATAGTCGGCATGCTCCGAACTTCCTTCCAGCAATTCCTGCGAGTCCGGCTCCATTCGACAATGCCGACACAATGCCAAAATGTGTCTAAAATGAAAAAATAAAATTTTATTTTATTTAAATTCAATTATGACTTTTCAACAAAGGGCGTAAACACTTCGCGAAGTTCGTCAAAATCATTTTCCTCGGATTGATACAAATATTCCGAGAGCCGATACCACACATTGAAACTCATCTCGTTAAGCTGATGAGAAAATATTACAAAAATATAAACAAAAATACCCAAAATTTACATTGTAGTCATGGTAATCATTGACCAACTGCAGCATGTCCAATGCTCGCAAGTCTCCGAACCCCTCCCGGGGATGCCTGGCAATCATGGTAAGGAATGCTTCACAGTGTTCGGCGTACAGTCGGGCATAGTTTTGCAATCTACAAAGGGAAATAAGGCCATTTTTTTATTTGCAATGTGATTTATTGGTAGACACTAAATTTGAATACGCGAAAAGGCATTGCAGGGTTTGATTTCCTCTCTCTCCGTAATTCAACCAAAATCTCCGTAATTTCTCTGGCCTAACCAAATTAATCGGATTTTTCCAGATAGTATTTTTTCTAACTTTAAAATATCAAGATTATCCAAAAACATTTTTATTTTTTTTATTATTATTAAGCTTCGTGTACGAATTAACATGCTGTTGCCTTTTCTACGGTTTCTCCCTCTCACTTGTCCGAGTCCTCCTCGCGCATTGCACTTCGGAATGCCTCCATGGTCGCGTAAATGCCCTGCTGAAGAAGTTGGGCCAACGGTTCCTGCTCTCGGTTCGGCGTGTCGTCCAGCAAGTGCAGTGCGTTCACGGTGCATTCGGTGGCCGCATCGTGCAAATCCGTGGGGGCGGCCGGTTGGGCCAACACGCCGATGATGGATTGGAACAGCGGGGACTGGGCAAGCTGAACAGATCAAATTAAGGATATATGAGGAAAATAAAACGGATTTTGGCGAAAATATGCACTGACAATGCCAGTCGGAGATCGTTTGTTCAGGAGCCAAGAAGCCAAACAGCTGACCGCCTAAATTTTGATAATATTTCTAAACCTCCGAAAATCTTCTAGGATGTAAAATAAAGAATATGGCGAAGTCTAATTGAATAAAAAAATAGACAAGATTCGGTCAACTCCACACATATGTATCAAGTGATTTTGGCAAATTCGAACGAGTTTCTGGCGGATTTTAGAAGCAATCAGATTTGTTAAATAGATTCAGAATATATAGCCATCCCTTACGGTTAAAAAAGGATTACCTGTGTACGTAATCCACTCTCCTCCGCGCCATCAACAGAGCAAAGCTGGTACTTAAATTTAAGGATTATAAAAATTCAACTCAATACATCAAAAAGCATAAACAAAAAATTTTCTGAAATGAGATCAGCATAAAAGATTGTAGTCCCCAATAAAAAATTGAAAAAAAAATTTAGCGCTCCCGGGTGGGTTCGAACCACCGACCTTTCGGTTAACAGCCGAACGCGCTGCCACGAGAGCTTTCTTATCAAGTGTGCTTTTTGTTTCGATTTGTAATGCGAATAAAAAAAGTGGAAAATACATGGAAAATATACCAGCATTTTTTCTCGGGGGCGT
>LDKF01001224.1:1241-12387 GCA_001026735.1 Rotylenchulus reniformis
ATGGCATGCGTCATCTCGGCTATGCATATTTTATAATGACGTACATAATACATAACATATTAATTTTTTAAAAACAATTCCATATAAAAACAATTTCCTAAGTCATAAATTGAGAGGCCTATGATTTTCAAAAAATCCAGTTTATTTAATAATAAAGATTTTATTTAATAATAGGATTTTCAAAAAAATTCAGAGGCTTCCTAAGCCTCTGAAATTTTAGAAAATCCGAGGTCCAAAAATTTATTTAATAATTTAATAAAATACTTAAATTATTTTTATTTTATTTTTTCATTGATTTCAGGCCTCTTTCCGTCCATAGAAATCATTTTCCTCGCTGAGGATTCGAACCCACGCTCATGGGAAATAGTGATTTTGGGCACATCCACTGCACCACAGATGATTAATTCAAGATCGGCTAGCCGAAGTCGACTTCGGCTAGCCGATCCTGAATCAATTTTCAATGGATTCAAGATCGGCTAGCCGATTCAAGATCGGCTAGCCGAAGTCGACTTCGGCTGAAATTCAAGATCGGCTACAACATATACATGGCAAATGCCATGTTTTTGAAAATTTGCCATGTTTTTTGCCATGTTTTTGAAGTTGCCATGTTTTTAGCCATGTTTTTTGATTTTTTCTATTTTAGGAGTAAAAGTTGGCAAATGACCAAATTTCTTAACAAAATCGTGCCAAAATTCAAAATTTTCTCCGGCGGCCCTTATCAGGGCCGCCGTCGTCTTCCGTACAATGATAGTTCTTAAAAATGGATGACAAAAAAGTATTCAAATTTCTTAGGGAAAGAGCTGAAATTCTCAAAAATTTTTCCGCCGGCCCCTATCGGGGCCGGCGCCACTACCCCTCAAGGAAATAAATTAACTTTCAATAGCATAAACAAAAATGATCAATTTTCTTAAAAGGAGAGCCTAAATTTTCCAAAAATTTCTCCGCCGACCCCTATCGGGGCCGGCGCCGCCCTTTCATTTCAGAAAATGAATTCCTTTTTAAAAATCGCACTTTTGGAATTTGGATACTGGAAAAAGTGCAGGAAAATATGAACGACAGTAATAAACTTTATTTTAGAAATTTTTTTACTAAAAAAAAGTTGCCATGTAAATGCCATGTTTTTTGGAAAATTTTGCCATGTAAATCAGGGGTGCCAGATGTTCTGATTTGTCAGAAATGTTCTGATTTTGAGGGTCCAAATCTGACAAAATTAAAATGTTCTGATTTGTCAGATTTGTTCTGATTTTCGACTTCTGTCCTTATGTTGTCCTGATTTTTGGGATTTTGGAAAAATTTTATTTAAATATGACCAATTTTCTGAAGAAAGTCAGGTCTAAATTTTCAAAAATTTTCCCCAGCGGCCCCTATCGGGACCGCCGGCACCCAAAAATTGTTCTCAAGTGAAAAATTGCCAATTTTCTTAAGAAAAAGGACTAATTTTTCAAAATTTTCTCCGGCGGCCACTATCGGGACTGCCGATACTTACCAGTAAATCTTTACAAAGAATATTTTAAAAAATGTTCAATTTTCCTAAGGAAAATAATACCACGATATTTCTCCATAAAAGGCAAAAAATTGATCAGTTTTCATAAGAAATTGTCTAAAAGCGCAAAATTTTCCTAACGCGCCGCCGAAACACGCCCCTTCGGAAAAATTTCTCCAGCCCCTTCCTCATCCCAAAATCCTAGCTTCTCCTTGCATAGTTTATGATTTACTCAATTCATTTCCCAAATTGTTGGAATTGACTATGGATGGTGTGAAATACCATATTTTGAAATAATATTAGACAAATTAATTGATTTACGATCGATTTTAAAGCTTTTTGAAAAATGTTCTGATTTTTGACCATGAAATCTGATTTTTTGAGGTAAATGTTCTGATTTTGAAAATTTTCATCTGGCACCCCTGATGTAAATGCCATGTTTTTCAGGCAGTTTGCCATGTTTTTCGAGATGTGAGTTGGCACCCCTGCGGGCGATGGGTCGTGGGGATGAGTTGGCAGGGATGAATAGTGTCGGGGATGAGTCGGCAGGGATGAGTTGGTAGGGAATAGGGATGAGTCGGCAGGGATGGATTGACCCAGTCCGGCCGGCGGCGGTACTTGTCTGGTTTGGGTCCTACTTTTGAGCTTTTGACCCCCCAAAAATTTTGATTTTTTTCATTTTTTTATTCAAAAGAAGGTGTCATTGGGGTAATTTTTGATTCTAAATTCGATTCTGACGTCCATTTTGACGCAATGCGTTACAGTAGTAATGTTTTTTCCACCCTGCAGAGGGAAATTACAAAAACATCTGAAGCGAAAAAAAGTTCGTTGAAACGAGAGAATGCTCATGAAAAAGTGTTGAAGAAAACAAAGAGTGCTCATGAAAAAGAAAATGAGTGCTCATTGGTATTGTAGCACGACCGCTAACTTTTGGGTAGAAAAAACATTACTAGTGTATCTAACGTAACTTTTTGACCTTGACGTCAAAAAATTTTTTTTGAAATTTTTTTCATGGAGTAATTTTTGATGCAGAATCCAGTTCTGATGTCCATTTTGACATTCTATGCCATCTAAAGTGCGTTTTTGAAACGTTAATTTTTTTAATTTTTACAAAATTTCAAAAAAAAGACGTTAACGTCAAAAAGTGACGTCAGATAACGCATTGCGTCAAAATGGACGTCAGATTCGGATTCAGCGTCAAAAATTACCCCAGGAGCCAAGAGAGTCATTTTTAGATGATTTAAAATCAATTTCTAAAAAAATTGATGTGGGGGGGGGAAGCGGACCTAAATTTTTTGGGGTCAAAAGTAGAACCCAAACCGGACAAGTACCCCGGCGGCCCCGAAAGGGGCCGCCGGAGAAAATTTTTGAAAATTAGATGAAATCAACAGGGGGACCCTTATGAAATTTTTTTCGAGTCGGCAGTTCGGGGGGGCGGGCCCCGTTTGCCCCCTCCCCTCGTTACGCCCCTGCGCATCCGGCAAGACCATTATCATCATCATATCATCTAAAGTTACAATTAAAATAGTCTCTCAATAGAAATGGGACTTTTCTATGATCCTTTGAAGCGAATTCCTTCTTGCAAATTGCAAAAAAACATAAAAAACGGACTCGGTCGTTTCATCCCCTTTCATCGCCAGAGCAAGAAAAATCGTTATAACTCAGCTTAAACGCAACCTAGAGAAACAAGTTTGGTGTCATTAGATAGGCCTAAATGTCTGCTATAAAAACGCAAAAGAGATCATCCGGATTGGCCAAGTGAGAAAAAAGTTATGGCCACATCTTTGGCCAAAATCACGATTTTAGTGCTTAATTTGGCCATAACTTTTTTCTCACTTGGCCAACCAGGATGATCTCTTTTGCATTTTTATAGCAGACATTTAGGCCTATCTAAAGACACCAAACTTGTTTCTCTAGGTTGCGTTTAAGCTGAGTTATAACGATTTTTCTTGCTCTGGCGATGAAACGTGGGGGATGAAACGACCCCCACCGCATAAAAAAGCTACCACCTCAAATCCCGCCAATCCAAAACTCCGCCAAAAGGAAAAACACCCAAAACTCCGCCGGCCCAAAACTCTGCCAAATAGAAAAGTGCTCAAAATCCCGCCAAAGACAAAAATAAAAGGCAGGACAGGCGAGCCCAACAATAAAAAATTTTGCATTTAAAAATTATACAGCACTCACTTAAGCGGTGTTTACAATGCTGCGTTTTTTGCTGCATTCTGTGGCAAAGCAGCGCAGATATGTTTACAATGCTGCGTTCTGCGTTTGCGTTTTCCGCAGCAACAAGCCGCAGAAAAAGGGAAGACGTTTGAGATCAGCGGAACTGATCATCATTGATGTAAATTGAATAAATGCTGGATTTTCATTTTTCACATTTATTAACCACTTTCAGGAGGTCAGCATGCTCAGCAAGAAGGTGCTACGGTACGTGGACCACCAATTGCGAGACCTTTGCGCCAACGACAAGCCCTTTGGAGGGAAAACAATTGTGCTTGGAGGCGATTGGAAACAATTGACTCCCGTGGTTGAAGAAGGAAATCGGCTAGCACAACTTCAAGAATCGGCGCTACTGTAAAGGCGGACCTTCTTGAAAACTCACTAAAAGGGTCCCCCCTGTTAGATAAAAATTGAAAAAAAATTTTGTTTTTTTCCAATGCTTTTGCTCAAAAAAGTAGTTAAAAAGGTAAAAAATGCAAAAAAATCTTTTTTTGGTTTTCAAATGAAAAGGGTCCCCCCTGTTAAATTTGTGGGTTTTCAAGAAGGTCCGCCTTTACAGTAGCGCCCAAGAATCAATTAAGATGGAGCCCATTTTCCTCGAATCTTTTCAAAAATTAAGGTGATCATTTTATGCTGTTCATTTTATGCACTTTGATTCAGTCTCTCCATCAATATGCGGACAGCGCCGTCAAAAAAAAACCGCGATTGGCTCCATATTATAGGCAACGGACTACACCAGGCAGGGGCGAATGCTGAGGGCCATTCCAATGAGTTGTTAATCCCAAACGACATGACAGCCACGCAACTGGATGACATTGTTAACTTCTGCTACCCACAAGAGTTCTTCGCAGATCCAAGTTGCAATGTGGATTGTATTACCGAAAACGCCATTCTGTGTCCAACAAATGCAGATGTAGCAAAATAAATAACTCTACAATGGATCGAATGGTGGGCGATGCCAGGATTTACGACTCAATCGATCAGCCACTTGGAAGTGGAGATCCCTTTGACACTTACCGAGCTGATTTTAACCTTGAAGCCATACACAATGAAACTCCAATGGGAATGCCGCCACATAGGCTCATATTGAAGGTGAGATCATTATTTAACGAATCATTCAATTCATTAAAGGCAGGGGCGCCCGTCATGCTAATCCGTAATTTGGATGTCACCCAGGGTTTATGCAACGGAGCTCGGATGCAAATCAAATATATGACAGATGAAAACATTTTTTGCCGATTGCTGACCGGTCCCCGTGCAGGCCAAGAATTTGCCATTGGTCGAGTCAAGTTCGAATACGGTCAAAGTCAACATCACCGGGGACTCAGTTTTCGTCGCCTACAATTCCCCCATAAAGCCATGTTTTGCCATGACTGTCAACAAAGTTATTTCCTAATTGGTGCATGCTAACATTAATTTTTATCCAGGGCGCAGGGACAGACATTGAAGCGAATGGGGCTCGTGCTCAAGGGTCGGCAATGCTTTTCGCATTGGTAGGGATTGGACGAGTCGGAGTTGTATTGTTTTGTGTGTGAGCGGAATAAAGGATTTATATTCCGACCTTCGATTCACTTGGAAAAGGGTTAAGAAAATCCAAGAATTCCTCCTCATTTTTGTACTATTATTAATTTTTCGGTACTTGTGCAGTTTACGTCTCCGATTTTTTGGAAAAATTTCTGCAAAAATTTTTTCCGTAAAATCATCTGGAAACGACTTTCCCAGGATAATTTTTGATGCTTAATTCGATTTTGACGTCAATTTTGATATATTGCGTCGTCTGACGTCACCTTCTGACGCGGAGTTGAAATTTTTTTTATTAAAATAACCTTACTAGGGTATTTTTTGATAATGAATCTGAATCTGATGTCCATTTTGACTTAATGTGTCATCTGTACCCGTATGCAAAAAGATCAGGATCCGATCCGCGGATTCTATTCCCTTTGCTTTTCCTCTTGCATACCAGGGCTGCACGTAACTGGATTTTTTTCATCCGTAATCCGTAATTCGTAACCAAATTTTTTTCTCGTAACTCGTAATCCGTAACCCAAAAAACCCCGTAATTTCCGTAATCCGCAATCCGTAATTACGTGCAGCTCTGTTGCATACACACGCTACGCTATTGTTCTCTAGCATGTGCGATCCGGAGATCCACAGATCCGATCCCTGACGTCATCTTTTTGACGCAGACATCAAAATTTCTCTTATCGTAAATAATGCGGTATTTAAAAATTTTCTTGGACGTCAGCGTCATAAATGACGTCAGATGACGCGTTACTTCAAAATCGACGTCGGCATCGGATTCAGCGTCAAAAAATTTTCAAAAAATCGTAGACGCACAAGTACCAATTTTTCCCAAAATTTTGAGGGAGGCATAAACCGGATAAGTGCCTATGATCTTTAAAAAAAATTAATATTGGAATAGGTAATTCTCATGCCATAAGTAGAAAAAAAGTAGAAATTTTTTTTTCAAAAAAATAGGGGGTACAAACCACAATATACCGAATAACAATTATCATGATATCCAATTACAAATCCAATTCAAAATATATACAAAAATATCCAATCTACAACATGTACATCACAAAGAATCAGAAGTACTTCATCGAATCCAGAGAATCTATTCCCATGCTGTCTCCAGTTGCAGGGGGCTTTCGCTTCCTTATGTCCGTCTTGCACGCAACAATTCTGCCGGCTTGCAGTTCTTTTTCCATCTGTTCAACCGATTTCCCTTTGGTTTCTAAAAGTTCGAAATGCAACAATTTTATTTTTTGAACATTTTACATACCCGGAAGGAACAGAAACATGAACAACACCAAAGAGCCGCCAACACAAACGAAAATCAGAAAAGCGTGGACACCGATCTTTTCTCTAATCGGGTTGAAGGTTAAGCCGACCAAGAAGTTGAAAAACCAATTCACACATGAAACAACTGGAGTCGCCTTTGATCGAGCGGCCGAGTGGAACGACTCAGATACCACCACCCAAATTGCGGGATCTGAAAAGAGAGAATTGTCACCAAAATCGGTACTTGTCTAGTTTAGGTCCACCCTGGGCCCCCCCCCCCAAAAAAACAACAGCAAAAATATTTTCATAAAATCATCCCAATACGACTTTACAGAGTAATTTTTGACGCTGAACCAGATTCTGACGCCTATTTTGACGTAATGCGTCATCTGACGTCACTTTTTGAAGCTGGCGTTGAAAATTTATTTTCCATTTTTAAACAATTTCCTGGGATAATTTTTGACGCTGAATCCGATTCTGACGTCCACTTTGACGTAATCTGACTTCACATTTTAACGTTGAAATAATTTCATTTCCTCTGGGAAAAAAATTAAAATTTTTGACGTCAGCGTCAAAGTGACGTCAGATGACGCATTACGTCAAGATGGAGTCAAAATCGGATTCAACGTCAAAAATTACCCCTATGAAGTCATTTTGACATGATTTTCCCAACAAAATTGCTATTGCTTTGGGGGGGGGACCAGGGTGGACCCAAACTAGACAAGTACCCCAAAATCAACTGTAATTCTAATAAACCCACTTGGTCCTGCGTTGTAGAGGAATGTGTACAGAACCAACAGCGCAATTGTTATGTAGTTAGTGGGAAAGCGCGGAAAGTTGGGATTGGTACAGTCCAACAACTTCAGCAGAATGAACAGCAGCAGCATGATGTAAGAGCAACCGCCGAGACCCGTCAAAATCATGAATCGTCTCCCCATCCACGGACGATTTCCGAGCCAAACAGCAAATGCTGTGCACGACACATTGAAGAACATCAGACCCGAAGTTGCGATTCGCGCCCCTTAAAAGAAAATGATCCAATATCGTCAGACAATAAATGAATTTTCACCTTTGTTAGAAAGCCCCACATCGTTCTCGAAGATGTTTGTGGAGTAGTAAAAGACGGCAGCAATCCCGCATAATTGCTGAGCAAGTACCATGGACACACAAAGGAGCAGTGGCCATCGATAGGGTTTTCTGAACAGTTGACAAAAAGTAACTCGTCTTGGCAACACTGTGAAAGTCAATAAACTGTCCGGGTCTCTGGGCTTTTTTTCCTGTGAAAATTTTAAATATTTCGAATTTTTCTTCTGAATTAATTTCTTACTTCTTTTGCTTTTGAGGCGTCTTTCACTTTCTTTTCCTGCTTCTTTGGCTTCGTAGTAAAGCGCGGAGATTCAGGGCAAAAAGGCAGAACCACCAAACAGACAGTGATGGGGAAATACAAGAAAACTGAAAAAAAAGTTGAAAATAATGAAAGAATGAGTCCCAGATTACTCACTGAATGTTGTGTTCCATCTACCACATTCGCCAAGAAAAACTCCAAGAAATGCTCCCATGAACAATCCGAAGGTCACGAAAAACCTTAAGTCAAATTTCACAAAAAATTACATTCATCACGCAACATACGTGTGAAGTCCCCCGATGATCCCCCGGATTTTGTATGACGAAATGTCTGTCAAATACGAGGGCACAAGGCCAGAGATAAGCCCAGCGTTGAGCCCAACAAAGAATCGGCCAAAAAGGAACATAAAATATCCGGCGAAGCCAGCATAGTAGGAGAAGAACATCATGGTGGTCCCAACATAGGCAAACACATTGTTGTACAGTATCGCACGCCTTAAAACCAAAAAATGTCAAATAAAATCGGAAAAACCGCCAAAATTCAGCACTTACTTTGGCCAGAAAAAGTCCCCAATGGGTCCAGACAAAATGCTCCCGAACATTGCGCCCAATACGTAGATGGACACAAGAAAGGAGCTAAAGAAATAATTTTTTGACTTGAGAGTTACACTATAATTACACGGGCAAAAAGATCAAAAATTTGGACTATGATTTTCGAGATAAATTGTTCGGTCTAAAACCTCGTAAGGTTTTTTCTTTCCAACCAACCACCGGAATCCTTAATTCCAATAACTGACTAGTAAATGGTGTTCTCCGGTTTCTCGTTGGCAATTTTTTCACACGCCTTCTTGGCAGTCATATTCAAATTTGATGGCACACAAAGCGCGTGTACGGAAGACATGGTGCCATTTGGAGGTTCAAAGATGTTGACAGTCCAGGCGATGATGTGCTGTAAATGCAAAAAGGAAAACAAACGTTAGGACGAGACCCAAACTTTTCTGTAAACCCAAAGGTGCGCTTGCCTTTGCCGGAGCGTTCAAGCAACTGATGTTGAATCCAATTTGCATTGAGCACCCGATGGTGGCAGCGATGGTCGCGAGAACAATTTTGGACGTGCAATGTCTGCTGAACATCGATGGCCGACGAAGTTGGAAGCCGAGAAATCTGAATAGGGAGAGGGGAAACATGAAAAGTCAAAAATGAAGAATGGGGAAAAGGGAAAGAAAACTCACAAATGAAGAGAAACAACGTACAGAACAGAGACGACGAAATTGGAAGAAAGAATTGAAGGAATGAGGAAGCGTGAAAACAAAACAAAAGGACGCGCATTTATATAGCACGCAACTTTTATGCAAATGCATATTTTAGGCTAGGAACGGCCTGAAAATCACGTAAAAGGTAAAACACGTTTTTAGCATGTTTTGAACGCTCTAGCATGGCTGCATATTTTTGCATATTTTCGACTTTTTGTGCATATTTCGCATTTTTCCGCATATTTGAGCATATTTTGGTCATTTTGGGGCAAATTTCGCGCATATTTTGAAATTTTTAAGCATATTTTGGAAAATTTTTTGATTTTTTTGAAATGTTTGGAGTTTTATAAAATTTTAGAATAATTATATATTTATAGTAATTTTCAAAGAAAATGACCAAATTTTTCAAGAAACCCCATTACAGCCCAAGGTTTTCCAACCGGTGTCCATAAGTCCAAAGGAAAACAATATGAAGCGAATGATTTTCTCTTCTATCTTATATTGTCTTTTCGCTGCGAGGAAAAAAAGGAAAGGCGAGAGATAACGGTGTGCCGACACTTGCGGCCCATTCGCTCTAACTCGGTTCAAATGGGAGCTTGAAAAATGTGTTTGGTGTCAAAAAATAGAGCAAAAAATTTGCTACAAAATGAACCAAAGCCCACCAGCCCACCCAAATTGGTCCATTGCGAAAAAAGTTATGGCCAAAATATAATCAGCGTAAAAAAGCCAGAGAATTCCAATTTTTATTTTAGCTCTTCAATTTTATGACGGGAAAATCACGTTGTGTTAAAACATATATTGTCTGATTTCTTTTTCTCTGCTCACTCGCTTTTCCTATGGCAGTTTATAATAAGGCATTCGCTTCGTAAAATTGAGGATTCAAAGCGTTTCTCCCGGTGCCCAATTTTTATCGTACCTTGGATTTGGCCAAAATCGTTATTTTGGCCATAACTTTTTTCACAGTTGTCCAATTTGAGCGGGCTTAGGCCAATTTTTAGCTAATTTTTTGCTCTATTTTTTGACACCAAAACCATTTCTCTAGGTTTGGTTCTAACCGAGATATGGCGATAGCCGCAAATGTCGGGGCCGCAAATGTCGTACAACCGAGATAACATTAGCAGACACTGTAAATTCGGTCAGAGAAGGATCCTATGGACACCGATAAAAATTCCTTCATTTTTAGGTCATATTTAGTCAAAATTTTGAGCATATTTTACGCATATTTTGGAAATTTTGAGCATATTTTGCGCATATTTTGGCACTTTTTGGTGCATATTTTATGCGCATATTTGGAAAATTTTTGCGCATAAAAAGTTGCGACCCTAGTTATCATTAAATTGTAAATTTCAATTTCAATTCGATCCCTGAAGTTTCATCTTTCAATCTGGTGATTTTTATCAATCAAAAATTAAATCCAATCTTTTTTAGCCCTCGCGTAATTTTTGCGCTAGATGTGTAAAATCGGCGTAAAAATCCTGTAGAAATCAACTTTTATTTTCGGCGCTATGATTTTATGACGCGTAAACATTCCATGTTAAATTATCGTTGTTTTGCTTCTTTTTCCTCGATTTATTCACTTTTTATGGGCTATTTTGCAAGAAGGAATTCGCTTCAAAAGATCATAGAAAAGTCCATTTCTATCGAGAGACTATTTTAATTTTAAGTACGGTACTTTTTGGTTTGGGTCCCCTTTTTACTAGAGATCGACATTTTGAAAAAACCAGTATCAGTAGACAGTATCAGTAGTCGAGTAGACCAGTCACAGTAGTCAGTATTAAAAACACTGGAAAACTACTGTACTGATTTACCACTGATTTGTTCTTGATCAGTAGTACTGCGTGTTTTACCAGTATTTTTTACCAGTAACAGTACTTTTTTAAGCAATAAATTTTTTTTCGAAAATGTTGTGAAAAATTGAAAAATACTCGCAAAAAATGAATTATTTTAAATTTCAATTGTAAATTTATATAGTTAATGTTAAATATCAATATCTCAAGATGGGTTTTCAAATCAATAACGCAAATCTGGGTGAGTGGGAAAGGGGGTGTCAGACAAAAAAAAA
>LDKF01001225.1:14948-32866 GCA_001026735.1 Rotylenchulus reniformis
ACGAGCTGGAAAACCTGCGACAGGCCCAACATCTTTCCAAGTACATAAACAAGCCAAAAGCCAACAATCACGGTGGGTTGGCTACAAGGAAAAATATGCAGAAATTTATGCCCGATTTTCGATATAAAATGTTTTCCCTTGAAAAATGTTGAAATTTTTCATATTGAATTTTAAGAATTTTTCAATGGATTCAAAAAATGATATTAATAATCGAGCAAAATTTTCTACCTGTTTTTGCCTTTTGAATTTTTTTTGCGTAACTAGGGAAAAATTATTTTTATATGATTAATTTAGGAACTCAACAATTCTACCGCTGCAGCCGCAATTCGCAGGAACATTGCAATTTTACCCTGTGGGTTTATGGTTTATAAAAAAACAGGAAATTTTCCTTTTGTTTCTTTCAATAATTTGCATCTTAATTGCTTTTTCGATTTTGCTCTCTTCAGTGGATTTCTTTTAATTTTTTTTCTTGTTCTTTCAGATTGGCCGAGTGGGAGGAGTTCAACGGACCGATCAAAGTTTCGACATTGGGAGAGCACATATGCATGTATTCTTCCCAGAAACTAAAAGTCATAAATGATGAGTGAATTGCATATTTATTACTTGTTAGACCAAAATTATAACGGGTAAAGTTATGCAGGATTTTAAGCTTAATATGTTGGTTGTTTTGTTTTTTCGAATATTCCAGAAAAAGTTCGATTTTTATCGATTTATAAAACCTTTGGCATCTTTTTATTAAACGCCTCAATTGGCATTTTTTGCTGTATCATCCTAAATCATTTTACTAATCTTTTTTACAGTATATACCTGAAAATGGACTGATTGAGAAAGCGCAGAGAAAAGCAAATATATTCGATAAGCCCAAATATACGAATGTAAGCTCTTTTATCCCGGCAATAAATATTAAGAATATAAAATAAAAAATTAATTAAATTGATTTCCTAATAAAAAAATAAAAATCATTAAATTATGCAATTAAAAAATCTTCCATCTTAACTTCACACCGTATGCACTGGTTGAATAGCACAAATTTGACATTCCGTGGAAAGTTCTTAATAATATATTTTTATAATTATTTATTACATGAAATTATAACTTTACTAATTTATTTATTTTTTTGGATGAATTTAAATATTCAAATTTATTTTATAACCCGAGACTGATGTGAAAGATTGTACGTGCATTCTTTTGAGCAATTCCCTAAAAATTAAATTTAAATTATATATTTCGATAAAAATCACTGGTGCAGTTCGAGACTGTCGGTTTCGACTCTTGAGTCGAGATTTTTCTCGGGTCTTTGGGCTTTCGGCAAATTATCCTTTACGATATTTTACCAGACTATTCATCTAATAAAGAAACTAGAGCTTGATAAAATCAAAAAATGAATCTTGAAGCTGGATTTCTAAAAAAGGGAAGTAATGTAAATGGAAGAATCACAAATGAATTTAATTTTTCGACAGAGACAGAAATTCTCAAATATTCGATTTTTACATTTGCAGAATCTCTCAGAAATATATATTGAAGTAAATTTTTTACCCTTTAACATGAATAATTTTATTATTTTTTCGGTTAAATTTTTTGAAAATTCTCGATTCTCGGCATCATTTCTTAGTCTCGAGGTTAAATTCTCGGTCTCGATCACAAGTCTCGATAAAATTTCAAGTCTGGAACAGCATTTCAATTCACCAGTCGATCCGAATATTTTCCATGAAGAAAATCTCCACCCATGCTGGATAATATGTGGAATTTTCCTTGGTATTTGTCATCGTTCTGCCTGGCACCCAAAACCCATTATTGTTGTCCAATTTCAGGAAAGGGTTGTCCGAGATATCCAAGGGAATCAGATGTTCTTCACAATATCTGCAAAAAATCGAATAAAAATTACACTAATATTAGGCAAGATTCGCGAAATATGTCCATAAATATGTAATAAAAAAGAAAAATCCTTAGATTGATAAAATTTAAGGAATTTGATCCTTTTTGTTCTGAAATTAGAAGTAAAAATGGATTTAACATTTTTATATAATTTTTTACAAAAATTCAAAATACAAATAAAAGTTCACTCTAGAAGGTTCAAATGCTTTAAATAGTTTTACGTAATTTCAAGCTATTCCTGTAAGTCCGCAAAAATAAGCCTTTGCTGGGAAATTCGGACCCTATTAATTATTCACTTTTTTTCATCGGACTCATTTCGGCAGATCACAATAGTAATGAAATGCTTTTTGCCCGCTGAATTCGAATGAGTTTTTCCGTAACACCTTATATCAGCAAAAAAGAAACTAAATGTATCTCTGGGATTTTGGCCAAAAAGAAATGAGGCAGGAAATTCCTGTAAAATATTATTTTAGAAAAAAAATAAAAATAATTGTTTACCACCACTGTATCACCGAAAGGACTCGGCTGAAAAAAATCCAATCTGTTTGCAAGTGCATAAAAGAAAATTCCTTAAAAGAATATTCATGATATTAATATTAAGGTTGTACGGGATCGGGATCTCGGCTGATTTTCTGGATCAACCCCGATTCCCGAAATCCCGATCCAAATCGAACCAAAATTTTTCCACCTATATCTGGTATTTTTGGGGAGCTTAATGATGAATTTTAATTTTTGCTGGAAATCTGCTATGAATTCGGATTTCGCATCAAAATTGCCCTTAAGAACTGATTATAGTGGATAATTTTTTTTCAATTTCTTTACGGTCTATAGTTTGAATTGAAAATATAGATGATTTTGCCTTAGTTTTTGAATTTGAGATTTTCAAAACTTCTTAAAGATTGAAAATTTGTAAAATAAAAAATTCGAAGTTTCGGTCTTGGAAAATTTTCGGTCTCGAGCATCACTGACCTCCATAGGAATAATTGATGGCTGAGGCGTGCCCGTGCCCATTTGTTCTCGGGTAAGTCTCCATCATATTGTTCTTGATGTTATCCCAGTAATCGGCATTTTTGCATCGAGAAAATCCGCCATCATTGAGCCTGACCATCTCGTCTTGTCCACAAAATCCAATGGCATTTCTCAACAAAACCTCCAAGACTGACTTAGTCAAATCTGCAAATTTGGAGTAAATATGCCAAAAAATCTGATTAAATGGTTCCAATATTATCAAAAATATCATCCAATAATTTTTTAGAAAGTTGAAAAATTGAAAAGATCGTTATTTTTTCTTTTTTTTCTTTTTATTTTTGACCTAGCTAACTTCAGAAGTTTTTCGTAATGGTTGGCCACATTGGCCTTTTTTAACTTCCCAGCATGGTGAAAAAAGCATTTTTTGAAGAGAAAATCAATCAGTTTATACATTCTAATCCTTTGCAAAAAAAAATTATTATTTTTTCTTTATGTTCTTTATTCGACACCATTCCCATGTTCCAAGGCATTTTTAAATTTTGTGCTAAAAATTTAATTATTTTTTTTGCTAACCATTTTTACTCACATTGGTACCCATCAGGCTTCCAGGTGATACATCTACTAACCACAACAGCAATTTCTGATTCATCTCTGAGCTGTTTGATTACCAACTGGCATCTGACACTGAAATTTAATTATTATATATAAAAGGATTTTTTAAAGTATAAAATTTGATTATTTAAACACTGACAGAATTATCGTAAAATTGAAAAATAATTTAATAAATATAAGTAATGAGAGAATTATCTCATTAAATATTCGAGTTAAAATCTTTAACATGTTTAGAAAAACTAAAAATCTAAAATTCAATCCAAAATGAGTGTATCCATAGTTTAATCAACAAGCTTTAGCAATAGTTTTCGCTTAAATTAAATCTAAAAATAAGTTAATTTTTCCAAAAATTCATTATAATGATCTGTATCTGTAGTCTATCTGGCCAAAGGATATGTGAGTGATGAATAAAATGTTACTAATTAATATAAAGAGATTTCGAATTTTTAAATAAAGTTATTTTATGTATCTAACACTATGAGAATATAAGTGATTTGTATTACTTGCCTTGATATCTCTTCCGTGACTATATATTCCCGATTACTAGTCGACAACCGCTGGTCATCAATTTGAATAAAATTGACATCAATTGCAGCAATATTCAACTCGATAGTGTGCCGGGTCGAAACGAGTCATTTGGGCGCCGCCATTTGGGCGCGGCCATTTGGGCGCGGGGGTCATTTGGGCGCGGCCATTTGGGCACGGGGCCATTTGGGCGCGGGGGTCATTTGGGCGCGGCCATTTGGGNCTGAGCTGTTTGATTACCAACTGGCACCTGACACTGAAATTTAATCATTATATAT
This sequence comes from Rotylenchulus reniformis, assembly GCA_001026735.1. NCBI lineage: Eukaryota > Metazoa > Nematoda > Chromadorea > Rhabditida > Hoplolaimidae > Rotylenchulus > Rotylenchulus reniformis. Next base: position 19,208 of record LDKF01001225.1, read on the forward strand.
AAAAGGATTTTTTAAAGTATAAAATTTGATTATTTAAACACTGACAGAATTATCGTAAAATTGAAATAATTTAATAAAGATAAGTAATGAGAGAATTATCTCATTAAATATTAGAGTTAAAATCTTTAACATGGTTAGAAAACTAAAAATCCAAAATTTAATCCAAAATGAGTGTATCCATAGTTTAATCAACAAGCTTTAGCAATGGTTTTCGCTTAAATTAAATCTAAAAATAAGTTAATTTTTCCAAAAATTCATTATAATGATCTGTATCTGTAGTCTATCTGGCCAAAGGATATGTGAGTGATGAATAAAATGTTACTAATTAATATAAATAGATTTCGAATTTTTAAATAATTATGTATCTGACACTATGAGAATATAAGTGATTTGTATTACTTGCCTTGATATCTCTTGCGTGACCATATATTCTCGATTATTAGTCGACAACCGCTGGTAATCAATTTGAATAAAATTGACATCAAATGCAGCAATATTCAACTCGATAGTGTGTCGGGTGGGATCGACTAATAAGCACAAAAAAATCAAGAAAAAGAAATTATATTTTTAAAAAAGAATTTACAATTTTGCAATGTCCAATCAATGCGAAATTGGAAGCGAGCTGATTTGGACAAATTCAGATGGACCCTTGGAGGATGTTCGTCATTCGTTATTAAGGGAGAATAATACATTTAAAAAATTATTTAGTGAATAAGCTAAAAAATTAATTTGCCGGAAAGGATGGTTCTTAAATTAAGCATTTAAATGTACTTAAAAAGATTTAAAGCGAAATACACATCCATAAAATATCCCATCAGCACCTCTTCCTGCATCCGGTATGGGTTCAGGTTTTCACCCGACACCCGATTCGACAGTGAAAGCCAATTGACTGTGAAACTTTTTGTGAAATACCAAAGGTATGAGTAATAAAGTTGTGCAAAATTTCATGCTGATTCTGATATATCTTTTTTTTTACAAAAAAGCCATAAATTTTTGGAAGAATTTTTTTCTGTAATTTCGAAACTTTTTATAGTAGAATCAGAATGAAATTCTGCACAAATTTGCTATTTATACTTTTGGTCTAACAAGGCCTAAAAAATTTCACAGGTAATCAATTTCACAGGTCCTTCACCGTCGAATTGTCCCAACACTTTTCACACCACAGTATGGGGTGATATTGTTATTGTCCACAGAAGCAAAAAATAAAATTGTTGCATTCAATGTTCGTTACCAACAGCAGGCAGATAGATGGACCATCTTTGAGATCAAATCGATCGATCATCAAGGGCTCAAAGCTTTTGCGGCCCTTCCTTGGACGATCATTTTCAATATTTTACACTTTCATTGAAGAAGCTAAAGAAAGAGAGAAGACGATGCAAGGAAAAGGAGAAACCGGAACAACCCGACTTGTGGCGGGCCAACTTGTGGTGGCCATCTTGTGGCGGCCAACTTGTGGCGAGGCCGACTTGTGGCCGGCCAACTTGTGGCGAAGGGAATGGAGATCAGAGTGATGTCTAGAGACTAAAAACTACTAAATGACTAAATAAACAAAACACCTAAAATGATAATAAATGGCTAATATTATTACAAAATATAAATAAAAAATATAAATATATATTCTTAATTGCATAAAAAAATATTAACTTATATAAGAAATTTTATTCTTATTATAATTAATAATTGTAAAAAATTATAATAATTAAAACAAATTTATAAAAAAATAATTTAAAAATTATATAAAAATTTCAAATTATTAAATTTAAAAATATTTTCATTCATTGTTTTTCAATTGTTTTTTAAAAATAAAAAAATAAAAATAAAATTATTTTAATTATATATACTTATTAAAATATTTTATTTCATTTTTTTCCTTTTGTAATAATATTAGCCATTTATTAATCAATTTTAGGTATTTTGTTTATTTAGTCATTTAGTAGTTTTTAGTCTCTAGACCTCACTTTGATCTCCATTCCCTTCGCCACAACTTGGCCGGCCACAAGTCGGCCTCGCCACAAGTTGGCTCGCCACAAGTTGGCCGCCACAAGTCGGGGTGTACCGGGAAAAACGACTGCAAATGTATGGACTAAAACGAAGGAATACAATTGGGGATCCTACTTAAAGATCGGGACACTTGTGCAGCAACAGCTAAAATAATCCAGAAAAATGATATTGGTGTCAAATGAGTAGGAATTAAATTAGCTGTTAATAAAGAGAAAGCGACTACAAATTGGCCCATTCCAAAAAAAAATTATAGCCTTATTATGGCCATAATAATTCTGAAATGCTGACTTCCGAAAAATGCGTGTATTATGGCCATAATTTTTTTAGTATGGGCCAGTTAACGGTTAAGGCTCATAAATTATATAGAACAAAGGCTCCAAATTGCCTAAGAAATTTTCTTATCAAAAATTTTCTCCGGACTCCTAAATGGCCTTATATGATGTTAAATTGCCCTCAAAGTTACAAAATGGAATATTAGTCCCTTAACTTTTTCTGAACCTTTCGAAATCAAAAATATAAAAGGCAAAAAATATTCAAAAATTTTACAATATATTTTTTCCATGTTTTTCCAATATATTCCCTTAAAAATATCGAAAAAATTTTAAACTAACATATTTTCCCAATATCAAGAAAATCTCGAAAATTTTATTTTCTACAAAAGGATATTCTGTATATTTTTTTGTTTTAGTTTGAACAATGGTGGGAAATTCCACAAAAAAAAATAATTTTTGAAAGAATAGTAAATTAAAAAATAATTTATGGAGGCTACAATAAGATTGTAATAGAGATGAAACCAGGGGTGCACACGGACATCCGTATCTGTTTGTATCCGCCTCAATTTTTTGCCATATCGTCCGCGGATATCCGCGGATATATCCGCTTTTCTGGAAAATTTAAAAATTGTTTAAAATAAAATTGTAAATTTTGGTATTTGCTCTTTTGCTTTTTTAAATTTATTTTCTTATAAAAATTAAGCCCGTGATTAGACTCAACAATTATTCCAAATTTATGGAATATTTAAACAATATTTAAAATAAACTGATATTTAAAATAGAAAAACATTATATTAGAAATTACTAAATATTTTTTGATGCCGAATTTCCGCAATATCGGTGTCAACTTGTCGTGTCATCTTTATAAATAATTTTAAATAAAATTTCATGAAAGTTTTTTTGATCCTATATAAAAATAAATAAAAATTTATATACAGAAAGATCTGTTTAAGGACGCCTTATTTAGAAATCCTTTAAAAAAAGAAATTCTGTAAAGTTTTATAATTTTATTGAGGGAATTGTTCAGTTTTTGCTTACAGGTTGTAGTCAATTTCCATATAATTTGAATGGGGAGATGGAATTTAATTTATCTTATATTCTTTGGTCGGAAAAAAGGGAAAGAGAAAGGAAGAATTAAAAATTGAGAATGGAAAAATTTAATTTTTTTTTCAAATTTTCGAATTAAAATACAAAAAATGGTCAAATTTTGAGGTTTCTAGAAAAAATTGAAATTTTTTAACTTCTTCAAAATGCCTTCTTAGGGTATACAATGGTGCAATTTTTTCTTAGGCGGATATGGCGGATATCCGCGGATATGAAGCTCATATCCGTTATCCGTCTGTATCCGTTTGATTTTGTAAATTTCATATCCGTATCCGTCCGTGTCCGCGGATATCCGCGGATAACCGCGGATTATCCGTATCCGTGTGGATAACCCTGGATGAAACGCATAATCAGTGCAATGGAATTTCTAGATTTTTGCACTATTTTACAATACAATACATAGATGAACATTTGAGGAGGGGGTGGCAACCTAGAAATCCGGATCTTGATAATCACTCCTGATCTTGATAATCATCCATAAAATCAATGATATAAATTCCTGAATGGTCATCCAATTTAAGTTTGGCATAGTAGAATGTTAGACTGTTAGGTATTACAATGTTGTATGCTGTAAGGTGTTGGAGTCCTCTAACAATTCGCCATTGTGCATCTAAAATGAAAAAATTGGGCATTGATAAAGTTATTTGTTAAATCGATTTATGAGACGAATATTTTATAAATTAAAAAAAAACGAATTTAAAATGAATTTAGCTACTCTAAAATAAACTAAATACGGAAATTATATTTAATTGGTCAAAACTTGTACTCTAAACCTGAAATATAGTAGTTTTAGGCCTCAAAAACAATTTATTATTCATATTCATATTGCCCCTTGGGCCCCACATTAATGACCATTCGTTGTTGTTTTGATGGAATATCCAATTTTTCCTCAATTTTTTCCTTCAGAATAGCCACTGTATCCCGCTTTTTCAGATCGATAAAAATATATTCCTCCTCCTCATCATCATCATTGGAAATGAACATTTGGTATTCATCAAGCTAAAATTAAAATTTTACTTTATTGTATTTTTTTGCCGATTGACCTTATTTTTGTCCTTTTTTTTGCATAAATGAAGTTGTTTATCCTTTGAAAACAAAACGAAAATACATTTCATTAATACCTTTCATGCATTCCATATTACGTTTTAAATTTAATATTTTTCTAAAATATTCATTCCATGAACTTTCTGAATTCAAAGAATAGACCATATAGAAGGTAAAAACTGCCTTTTTATTTTTTTTGATTTCACTCATCAGCTATCTCATGAATGATATTATACATTGAATTAAAATAAATAATGACAATTTCACCTCATAGACGCAAATTGCATATGGCCGAATAGTATCACTCTCAGGCAGCAGCCAATGTTCATCTTTTGGCCATAGATCGTTAGCTTTACGAACCACTTGCAACTTTTTCGGTTCCACCCTGGTCTGTATGATCAGCTTGTAAAGCATTCCCTGTGAAAAATGGGAGTGACGATGACCTCATAAGAATAGGTAATGTACTAGGGTTTTTTTCAATAATTTTTGGACATTTGTTAAACTAGTTTTTTTTAAATTACCGTATTATAGCAAACTTTCATAATTTTAATCAACTTGATAAAAAGTAAACATTATTTTAGAATTATAGATTCTACATAATTGTTGGATTTAATACTATTACATATATGAATTATAATCCTGATTTATTTTGAACACCAGCCGAATTTTAATGCCCTGATAACAAAGCATACATTATAGTTGTATTCATCAGCAAATTTCAGGGCAGTCTCTGGAAATGGCGTGGCGTAGAAACCCTCGCCTTGCCCAAAACGATAGCCCTTATCAAGACGGAATCCATCGCGCACAATGCCAATGACATTCTCCTCCTTAGTGCCATGATAGGCCACCGGCCACTCCTCTTGTTTCTTTATATCAATAATTTTACTTTTTGAAATTTTCACGGGAACCAGATTCAATAATAGAAAGTAATATTTAAAAAAAAATTAATATTTTCAAGAGAAGTAAAATAAAATCTTGGTCCAAATTTCAAATCAATTTTTTTGTATTTATAGTTTTATCCAAGAGAAGAATAATTTCGAATTCAAGGGGTTTTATTGTATAAAATTCATTTACCTGTCCTTTTCCAAGCCATTTATTGTCCGGGTACTTGTCCAAGACCTGCAAAAATGTGCTCCATGAAAGAGAGCATAATTCAGCTTTAAAATCATTTATGCATATAAAGCATACTTTAAAACAAAGTACAGAGATATAAAATTATTTTTTTTTTTTAAGTAAAAAATCTTTTATAGTAGATTTTGGATCGACCATAAATTCTAAATCTTTGTAATCAAAAAAATTACTTTTATCGCATAACACATGAAGCCATATGGACGAAAATAAACATGCCCACCTCGATAGTACACGTTGTCATCGTCCTTAACAAAATTAAAATGAACAATCAGTCAAAATTCAACGAAAATACCTTTTTTATTTCGAAAATCACGATCAAATTTGGGGTCGAAATATTCTAGATTCGAATAGTAATCTGCAAATCCGTGGTCTCCTAACAGACGAAGCATCGGAGTCACTTCCTTGTCCACAGTGATCCCACATTCGGCCATCGTCTGCGAATCCTCCAGTTGCTTCTATAAAATTAAAAACCTCATTTTTATTTGATAAATTATATATTGTGCGGGCGGCCTATGAAGATATCTATGATAAAAGCCTACAGATATTAATGCAAGAAGTGTAATGAAAATTGTCTAAAAATTTGGATATCAAAAAATTTTAAAATATATAAAAAGATAATAAATTTTTAAATATATCTACTTCTACGTAATGTGCATTTTGATTTTATTCTAACATGATTAGTTGATTTTCTAAAAGCTTTTATTTGTATTTCTATTGTAAAAATATTCATTTTTTCAAGATTTTTCTATTCCATTCTTTATCTTTAAAAAATTATCTGATAAGCTATATTACATAATAATTGATTCTAGATTACCCCTTTGAATGTTAGACTTTGGTTTTGAATTGATGGCCCCCGATTATTTGTGTATATGTTGCTTTTTATGCTCTTCACCGTCGTTGTACTGTTTACCCACATGGTCATCGGCTTCTTACCAAATTTTATTCTGAACTAGGTAAAAAATTATTATAAAGGGAATAAATCGTTTTTTTAAATCGTTATCATTTTCTTTAAGATTGAAACTAATTTTAGTATTAATGCCAATGCCCGATAAAGGAGCATTTGAAGATTTTAAAATTTTCAAAAAATTTACATGATGTTGAACTGATCTGAAGCTCTGAAAGTCCCTTTCTCCTCGGATTTCACATTAATATGTTGATTGAATTGTTCGGTAAACTTGTTCTCGGTCGACTTTTCAACAATTTCTTCCTGTTCCTACTCACTTTTGATATGTGACTAAATTTTTTTTTCAGAAATATTTTCAATTATTCATTAAGCAAAAAGATATTTTAGATAAAAAATTAGCAGATTTAGATTTGTGACATTAAAACATTTTAGACATAATAAATCTGAAATATAAAAAATAATACCTAATTTTAAAAAGCACTTTTTTTATCAAAATTAAACTACATAGTGATTTAAAAAGAATAATTTGTAGGAACTTTTTTATAACTGATTTCTACTACTTAAAAATGGTATAAAATTAAATCGATCAAGTGCTCAAAAAGATAAATAAAAATCATTTTAAGATTAATAAAAAAATAAAAATCTCAAATTTACCGTCGAAGTCACATCGTCCCTTCCCGCTTTTCTTTCATTGTGCTTCATATTTTCATTTTTCAAAGTTTTATCCAAGGAGGATTGATTTTTCACAGCGGAAACGTTGTATGAAAATTATATTATTGTCAAATTNTTATATATATTCTATACCAGCAGGATAGATGATCAAACACAGCCAGAATAATATTGCCATAGTTTGTAGTGGAATAAACATATTTAACAATAATAAATTTAATTTCTTATTTGGATGCTCAAATCAGACTAATTCTGGCTAATTCCAATAATCTGTTAAATTTATTTTTTATTTTTTTTTCAAAAATCAACTTAACCTTTTATAGTTAGGAAAAAATGTTTTTTAAAATTCATTAATTTCTTGATATAAAACTATATTTCGACATGGGTGTTTTAATTTACGGATTTTACTGAAAAATAACTATAAATACTCCATGGCTCCATTGGCTTTATATACATCTATGGGTTTGTATTGATTTTCATACGAATATGCATGTATATAAATAATCAATCATAAAAATAACACAATATATTTAAATTCTTTACATGGAATTTTAATTTTAACCCATAAAGATCACCAATTATGGTTAACATGCACAAAAAACACTAAAATTAATTATTTCCAAAGAATAAAATTAGAATTTGTATGAATTTGGCGACATTCCCTCGAAGAATCATGTCAAAACTCTGTCCTTATTAATCATGTGTGTTTTGATTATACAAAAAATCGATTAAAATATTTTAAAATATTTTATTGTTTGAAATTAAGTCTGCCAATCCTTTTTTAAATAAGGCCATTAAACCAAAAAAAAACCCCGGGGAACTTCTAAGCAATTTTTAGAGGTATTTATCCTTTTTTCTTTAAAAAAAAATAAAAATTAAAAAATATTAATTAAATCGGAACAATTTTTAATCAAATTTTGTTTTAATTTTGAACTTCATTTAGATATCTAAAAATAGACCATCATACAAATCCCTCATATTAATTAGGAATGGATATGATTAATAGATTATTTTGGAAAAATAGAGAGATTCACATTTATCCTTAAACGTCCAATGTTCCATAAAACGAGTATTGTACAATAATGGGTTCGAAGAAACTTCGAAATAGTGAAGAATAAATGTAAAAAGTACACAAATTTACAAGAAAAGTTGAATTATGTTAAGAAAAAGAAAATTTCGACCGCCTTAAGAGTCCAGTTGTAAAATCATTTTTTTCATTTTTTGTTTTGAATTTTCAACGATATAATAGGAAATTTTTTTCGCATATTTACAAATAAGAGCATAATCCTCTCTGAATTTGGTCGAATTTTTCAGCTCCTGAATAGTTAAGAGATAGAATTCAATATTTATCACGTAGAAGATGCTAAGGTCAAAGTATTCTTTGATGGGCAAGCGTCAATTGTTCACCCGATTGATCATCAGCATGATGCCAGCCTCCACCGACAACAGAATCCAATTTCCGCATTGAATTGATTGCGATGTTCTCGGACCGGACAGAATTGATTTTGACCGAGGGCCGGAAGAGATGGCCGCTTTTGCTGTTTGAAATTTGCCTAGGGATTTGGCACGATTTCCGTACTGTCGTGGTCTTTCAGTCCCATAGTACCATTGGGAAAAAATATACAGTGCTAAGCTGATCTTGTTTATTTTTCTTTAAAATTTAGTAAACGCTTGCCAAAATTTATCTTTTGACTTGGCGCAATATAAATATATACATTTTAAATGTGTATACAGAGTATAGAGGCAATTCGCCCTGCATTTTAAAATTGAGATGGCTTTCTCATCTACAGTAATTTCTTTGGCTTAATGTCAAAAGAGAGCAGAGAAATATAAATGGCAAAGAGCACAGAATCATTTATCGATTTTATCCGTTTTCTACCTCTAATAGTGCAAAAACCTGTATCTATGTTCGACACTCTACATGACACATAAACATACCGTATATGCTGTTTTTATCGCCCATGGGCGAGTATTTTTCAACCCTTTTTCGAAATGGGCGATTATTGGAGCGTGGGCGATTATCAAAGGGAGGGCGAGTATTTTTCAACTATTTTTCAGCGGGGTGGGCGAATATTTTTCAACCTTATTTTGGCGTTCTGACAAATTTGAAAAAAAATTTCTGGCACGAATCAATTTGAAAAAACATTCTCTTAAAGGCAGATAGAAATAAATAAAAACAAAAACAATAAAAGCAGCGCTAAAACCAGAATTAAAAATTATTTTTTAACCTAGAATTTTATTATACTGATGATGCAACTTATATTAAATATATGATTCTTTTTCTATGTCCATTCACTATTTTTATAAAATACTATTTTTTCCATATTCCAGATAAAAATGGATACAAATTCAATTTGCTGTGTATGCGAGAAAAACTACAACGGCAGTCACAGCTGCGCTATCTGCAAAATGCCCTGTCACGCAATTTGTGGTGAATCAGATGAAGAAGGATACGGCGCCCAAGTTGAAGCTGCGTACATCCCCGGGGGCTGTACTAAGTACATCCAAGTAAATTTTTAATACCTATTCATCAACTTTTCCAATTTTTAAGGCGCCTGACGTATGTTGGAACAAGCCATTCAAGGAGCGGATTCGCCACTACTACAACTTGTGGATAACAAACGGAGACAGGCGTGAGTTTACTGCTNATTTTGGAAATTTAGGTAACCGTCGTTACCACTGGCCATGAGAAGATGCGAGTGACGGTGTGTTTGACGGCGAGCAGTGACGGTCGAAAATTGCTACCGTATGTCCTCGTCAACAGAAAGCGACCTCTGCCATAGATTGTCGAGCAGTTCAAAGGGAAACTCAATATCAATTTTGCTGGCTCAATTTGGATGAATGATGATACTACGGAAAACTACTTGCACAAAATAATCGGCTTAAAGTTATTTGGTGGAAAACGGCTTCTTGCATGGGACGCATTTGGCAGCCACAAAAGTGAGCGAACAGTCAGGATTTTAAATGAGTTGAACGTTGAAGCTGCGTACATCCCCGGGGCTGTACTAAGTACATCCAAGTAAATTTTTTAATACCTATTCATCAACTTTTCCAATTTTTAAGGCTCCTGACGTATGTTGGAACAAGCCATTCAAGGAGCGGATTCGCCACTACTACAACTTGTGGATAACAAACGGAGACAGGCGTGAGTTCACTGCTGCAGGAAATCCAAAGGCTCCGGCATTGGAGATTGTTTTGGATTGGATTTATCGATCATGGCAAGAACTCTCCAAGGATTTAATTGTCAAATCATTCGAAGGTCCTATTTATATTTTATTTTATAATTCGGAAATAAAACTACCTATTTAGTGTGTGGTCTCACTACGCCTACTGACGGAACGAGTGATGAACGCATCAAGTGTTTCAAACCTGATGGACCCATTGGTGAGCGAGGAATCGAACTCCTTCGTGAATTTCGGGCTAAAGAGATGATGAAAGATGGACGAAATGATGATGAAGAAGGGGGTCTTTCTGGAGATGAGAAGGAAAATGATCTCCTTGGGGTCGGGGAAGATGATGAATTGATGTTTTGATTTATATTTTTGAATTATTTTTGATTTATATTTTTGAATTGATTTTTGATTTATAAATTATTCGATTTTTATCTAGATTTTTAAATTGAACATTTTTTTTAATTTTCGTTTATTTTCTATTTATTTGATACCTAAGCGCCCATGGGCGATTATCAAAGGGAGGGCGACTATTTTTCAACCCTTTTTCGAAATGGGCGATTATTGGAGCGGGGGCGATTATCACAGACTGGGCGATAAAAACAGCATATACGGTAAACATAATACACCCATCAGCACAGTTCCGCCGGTCAAAATTTTCATATCTCATTCCCTGCCTCAGGCCACATAAGTATGCATTTTGCATACATAAAAGGATTCATTTTTCTAAAGAATTTTTATTGCGTAGAGACCGCATTTTTAGCTGCGAAAAAAAGTTTTGTATTTCTGTACCTATATGAAGGAAGTTTGGTCAAAAATAGTTTTAAATTTTATAAATCATCTTTTAAATGCTTAAAAAGCATATAAAATCATGTTTTTCGTGATTCGTTAAATAATGAAAAAAAATTTCTCTACCATTCAGCTACATTTATTTATGGGAAAGAAATCCCGTCTCTTTTATTTCCAATATTAAAAATATACGTATATATCACAAAAATAATGAATAAATTACCTAGTATGCCTAAAATTATCAAGATAATTGGTGCTCCAAAAAAGATTTTGTTGTGTATATCATTAATAATTTTTTGAAATTTCACCCGATATGTATTTATGATTTTAACATTGATTTTTCAGATTTTTAATTCGCTACAATCCGATCCGAATCTAGCCAACCAATGACATCTTCTGCTTCCGATCCGGATCTTTTTACTTCCTTCACGCTGACCTGCTCCATTTGCTTCGATCTGTTTGAGGGAGATCCGCGAGTGTTGCCCTGCGGACACACCAACTGCACGCGGTGCTTGGAGCAGTTGCGGCTCATCGACGACGACATCATCAAGTGCCCGCAGTGTCAGTGGATTTGTCCGTTTCCGGTTGACCAGTTGCCCGTAAATTTTGTCGCCAAACGTGAGTTAAATCCGAATCTTTTGAAAGAGCTCATTAAATGTTATCCATATTTTTAATTTTTTAAATGTGCTCAATGTTAAAATAAAGCGTACTTTTTAGAAAATTTGAAAAATTAGTTGTAAATATAAAATTTACATTAGTTACATAATTGATCTTTTTTGCAGCTTTTTAAAAAGAATTGTACATACAGGTAATAGGACCGAGTATCTTCAAAAATTAAACTCATTAAAACGTATTAAGAAAATTTATATCTTGTAAAAAACGGCAAACTCTTTAATGTAATTAGCCTTATAGGCTGCCTGGCAATTTTTAGAAAAATTAATATCGCGTTCCTATGAAATTTTTCTTTTTTTATATAGTTAAACTTTGAAAAATGTTAAATAGCAATAAACAAATTCTAGAGATAATTACTTTTTGTGATTCAAGCCTAATTTCAACCCAAATTTTAGAGTTGGTTGAACTGAGGAAGAGAACCGACAACAAAAGTATTCAGTCAACGGTATTCTTATTTTGTATTTTTAGGCACATTTGGAAATAACAGATATTTTACAATATGTCACTATATAAATTTATCAGGGTACTTATTTTTTGGCAAATTATCATGCTTTGATTAAAAATATTTTTTATTTGAATGGTTAAAAATTAGAGATTTTTTTCGAAAATTTTTAATTTGCCCAAAAACAGGAGGAATGGAAGAAGAGGATGAATGAACTACTGGTGTGGAAAGATGAAGCCGAAAAGCGGATTAAGCATTTGGAAGAGGAGACCAATTGTGCAAAGCACGGCAACCAAGCAATGTTCTGTTTTCGGATGCCATTGATCGTCGGATTGCTGCTTGCTTTTCTGCTGATCGGAGGCACTCTTCTGCTGACATTCTTCAGTGGATCACCACCGCCAGCAGCTGATGAGAACGGCAACGTAATAACAGTTGACGAAGGATTTGTTGTGCCAGCTGCTGGATCTACTACAGAAGAAGAGATCTACGACGAGCACAACCAGCAGCAGACTTTGTTGCAATTCCTTGGCGGATTCGTCGAGTTTGGTTTAGCTTTGACAATTGGCATGCTAATCGCGAGAATTTGCATTGTTATGGAGAGGAAGAAGAGGAAGGAAGAGAAAATGAAGCGGGAAGAAAATAGTGAGAATGAGCAAAGGAATGAGGATTTTTATGATTCGACTGTAGCAGGTAATGTTAACTAATTCTGTAGACATAATCACTCAGGTTTCCACTGCCCTGCCTATCTCTATAAAAATTTAAACTTAGCCATTGAAGAGTCAAAGGAACATTTTCAACTTGGGTCGAGTTAGAGTCATACAGCTTTTTTAATTCACAATTTAAAATTTAAAGAGAAACGACAAAAGTCCTAAATAATACATATTTTAAGCATATGTTTTCTATAGCTCCATAGTATGAATACTAAAATCATATTTAATTTCAGCTTGGCGATGAAGATCATCCATTAATGTTTCAATTTGTTTATAGATGCTCTGAAATGGCGGGATATGGTGACGGTTCTAAAGACAATATTTTTTATTCTTCATTCGGATCATATAACAATTGAGTTTTTTTAAAATCATATTGATTATTCGAGTACGGATTTTTATGTTGTAAAACCTCGAAGCAATTGCCTATGTTACGTTTCACTAAATAGTTGCACATAACAACCTGTTCCATTTCATTTTTGAATAGAAATTTTGAGCTGAAAAGGTCCAAAAAGTTTTAAAAATTAAATAAACTTTAAAGGGTTTCGAAAGTTTTTCATCAAATTATTTTAAAAATTTAAAGCCTAAAAATCCCTCCTCTACTCATCGGTTATCGACAATGTATTACATGACGATCCCTTTATTTGTTTTTTGTGATCTTTAACATTTTATGTTTTTTTTACCTGCATAAATCAATCATTCAATAAGGCATTTAATTTTTACTCTAAATTTGTTTCATCATTCATCTAGTTTT
>LDKF01001226.1:0-15602 GCA_001026735.1 Rotylenchulus reniformis
GGGGGGGGGGAATTCCCCCCCCTGGCTACGCCAGTGGGTGCTGCTAAATGCAGTTTTTAAAAGGAATAATGAGACAATATCAAATTCCCACGATTATCAAAAGAAATTTTTTAATTTTAGATCGTTACGACAGAGGTGGCCGCTACGACGATCGCCGTGATCGCGGTCGTTACCGCTCTAGGTAACCAAATGCCCCAATCTTGTCAAGATTTTCATGATCCGTGGAAATAATAGTTGGAAAATGGAAAAGTGTGTTGGCGTTAATGGAAATTTCAAATTTAGCGGATCTGAAGCCACTGCACATCCCTCCGTGGGACACTTCCTCCTCTTCCTCCTCAAACCATCTCTTCCCTCAAAAATGAGCACCACCCTTCCTTCCATCCTCTTCATCCACCCTTCTTTGACATAGTGTCCTCCTCATCCAACCATCTCTTCCATCCAACACAAACAAACCAACCAACGCTTCTTTAGTATGGTTGGAAAACCCAAATGGTGGCTATTGAACCTGGATTTTTCGGCCTTATCAATACTTGTGAATAAATTATAAATTTTCTGATTGGTTGCAACTTTAAAATTGTTTTTGAAACGAAAATTATTCCACGCCATAGATAAAATTATATACTATGGCAAAATTTATGCAGCTAAAATTTAAAAAATTCCGCGTTGTGCTATGGATTTATTGTTTTTTTTTTCGCGATCAATCCATTCTAATTTACTTATCCTTTAATGATCCCATTTTCACCCGTAGATCTCGTTCTCGCAGTCCACGTCGCTCGCGCAGTCGCTCACCACCACCTCGTGAACGATCCCGCTCGCCCAGCTACAATCGTCGTTCTCGTACACGCTCTCGCTGATGACCTGGTAAATTAGGAATTCGACAAATGAAACTGGATTTTGTACATCGTCTGGATTTGATATCTCTTTTAAAACTTGGATTTTTATATATTTCTGATTTTTGATGATTCCTGAAATCATTTGGGAACTCATTTTCTTATGAGTTTAATCCATAAATTCCGGGATTTAATTGTTTTTTTTTTTCATTCAATAGATGACCAACGACGAGTGTCAAGCATTGGTGTTTGGAATGGGAAGTGAGATGCGGATGTGATGTTTGTGTTTTTTTATATTTTCATTTTTTGGCCGTTTAAATTAAGTACAAGATCACGATCGTGACGATGTTGAATTCCTTGTATTCCCATTTATTTGGTTAATAAAAACAATTTTCAGTTCAAAAATTAAAAGTTGTCCATCAGATAGAAAATCAACTTTAAAATGCTGTTGCTAACATTTTCCCGCAAAAATTAAATTATATTATCCCCTCGTCGATATCCTCCATCCCATAGATTATCGGGGATGGAATTTTCACATCAGATTTACAATTTTCTCCTTTTGGTCTGACACCTGCAGCTGCGACCAACAAAATCGCAAAAGAGGCGAAATATGGGGGCATCAACAAGTCAAAGAAGGGGGGAGGGAGGGGGCACATCCTCGGCCATTCCCAGGATGATGATGGCGATCTTCGATTCATTCTCTCCGGTTCACGTCCCTTTTTTGCATTCAAAACATCCTCTTCCTCCTCTTATTTTTCAAAAACATTTGTGTTCCTTTCTTCTGTGTTTTTGGCTGTAATTTTCAAGGGCCAACTCATTTGGTCAACCTTTTGCCGTCCATTTGCTCATTTGCCCAAATCTTCTGCCGATCTGTTCCCAAGATTGATGTTGATCCGGCCACTGGACCAAATCGTTTCTGAACAGTCTGGCCATCACCCGTCCATCCTTGGCCCTTTCTGGCAGTGCCAATACTTTTTGGAAAAATCATTGATCCTTTTTCCAACATCGCTTACTGTCATGTTAGCTTTCTTCCCCTTCGTTTTAATTTTCCCTCTTTTACAAAAATTGGAAAAATGGCAATTTAGGGGGAGTTATTTGCGGCTACGGGAAATCTGCCCAATTTTGGGAGAACTCCCCCGGCTTTTTCCTCCATTTTTCGGAGAATTCCTCTAGTTTTTTACTTTTGCAACAGTATCCCACCATTTACTATGGACCTATTCCCCTGATTTTCGGGACTTGTGCTCCTCATTCTGGAGTTCCCTAAGATCTCTTCTTTTCCATTTCTTTGTGGCTTTCCTGGAATTTGGCAAATAATCCATTCTTCCTCCCCCCTCCATTCCCCCAATTTTCTGCAAATTTCTCGACAAAATGGGCATGGACAGTCTGATCGACGGCCTCTACCAACGAAAATTCACAGCTGACAAAGGGCAACCCCGACGGAAGGGCATGGCCAAGCTGGAGGAATGGCTGGGAGGGCACGGGGCGGAGGAATGCGCAGGGATGGGCACCCGACTGGCGGAACGCGCCAGGGACCATCTGGCATGGGGCGGACAGGCGGAACGGGCCAAGGCCAAGGTGGGCAGAGAAGCGGAAAGGGGACATGGGATTGGGAGACCAAATGGAATCGATTGGCCAAATTGGCCGGGAATCGGGTAATTAATTAATTGGCCCCAGGATCCCGTAACTTTGTCCGGGAAGGTTTGGTCCTTAACCAGGAATGGATGGATCCCTCCGCTACCATGGCTCCGTCCATCCGACTGATTAGCCAACGAAAAAAACGATCTTAAATTGGTAGGTGTTCGAACAAGTTTGTAGCAGACATGACACCAAATTCACTTCTTTAAGTTATACATGAAAAAAAGTCATAATCATTTTTCTACCGCCAGGGGGGAAACGACCGGGGGGGGGGAGGAATGATGTACACTCGGCCCAAGATCCGGTGAGTCGGATCCGGTTCTAGCTATGGACCCATCTGGCCTTTTGTGCCAAGAGCTTCCGCTCAAAATTACCGCTAGAACAATGAAAGTTGTGCTTGCTTTGGTGCCAAATTTGGACCAATTTCCTCCGTGTGCTTGGCTACCGTATGCCTTACCTCTCAATTCTTACCGTATCCCCTCATGCCAAGGTGTGCATCACTGCACTCGTCCATGTGCTGCCGTCCCACTTGCGTGCCCATCTGGACCATCTCCTCTCCAGTTGCGTCCCCTCCGATCCTTTGCTGATCAGCCCCTCCGATCACTTTCGGCATCTGACCAATCCCCATCACCACCGGCGACTGGTCACTCTCGTCGGCTTCTTTCGTCTGCTGTTCATCGAATTGCTTCCGCAACTCGCACTTTCCCCTGACGTAGAACTCGTGCGTCTTGCGGACGCACTTTTCCGCCGCTTGCCTCCTCCACAGAGTTTGTTCGCTGTCCACGAGTTGGCCCAACTGGGCAAGCTGTTCATTCATGGCACACTGAGGGAATTGGCTGGTCTGACTGGCATTGACGCACTTGGTAAGACTCACTTCCCATCACCACAATACCGTAATCCTCCCCTCCAAACTTTTTTCAGCAGTTCAAAAGCGTGCGGTGCTACGCGATTGGCTGGACGCCTATGTGCCGTTCTTGCGCCTGCAACCAACCGCGTGCCGACAACTGATCCGGCACCTTTTTGAGCGCCCGCAACAGCTGAGCATGTTGCTGGGCGAGGACCGTGTGTTGAACACCCTGCGTGCCAACGGCGACCCGACACTGCTTGTCATGTTCCATGTAAGACTTGGCTACCTATACCGTTGAACGATCTCCTACCATACATCACATTCTGTTCTGTGGATATACCGTAGTTTCTGACAGGGGTTGCACATTGAACATAGTTTTTTTTGGCAGTGTGAGGCGTTTATCATACATAAGATAAAAGGGGGCTTCGAAAAAGAAAAAAAATGGATGATGTTAAGGTCCACCCTCCACAGTAAGCACACTCAAGCATTAGGTCATCCCTGTCATAATCAATTTATTCACGTTTTAAAAGGTTATAGTGATCCTTCTACCGTATCCGTTACCCTGACAAAGACTTAACAGTAAAATTCTCTTTTCAGGAACTGACTCTGCTAGCGTTGGGCCTTGATTCAATCAGCGAAGGACAACAAAAACAACCAGAACAACAGAATATCAAGACCTTCGTTGCGGTTTTGCTGTTGCGGATGGCGGTGCGCTTGGAACGAGCGGAAACGGAAGCGGAAGAGGCGGAGCAGTACCCGCAACACAGCCAAAGGGAGGTGCACGAGTTGCAGTGCCAAAGTTTGGAGGCAATGGTCCAATTGTTGCGGAAATGGGACAATCTGAATGAGAACAAGCAGAACAAACAAGACCAGAACGAGAAGGATCAGAACAACCACAATCAGAACAAACAAGACCAGAACGACAAGGATCAGAGCAATCGCGATCAGAACAAACAAGACCAGAACGACAAGGATCAGAGCAATCGCGATCAGAACAACCATCGCGCGCATCCGAGGGAGTTGGCCCAGACCACATTGCGCACCTTCCTCTCCTATCTGTTCCGCAACGGTTTCTTCTTCCACCGCAACTGTCGTCGTGGCACAACTTTGGACTCTTTATGGCACGTGTATTTGTGCGCGGTTGCGCAACTGCAAAAACGCCAACAAAGAGGCCGCCACGGAGAGGAGCCGGAATTAGGAGGTGGGGGGAGGGAAGTTGCGGAATCTGGGTCGTAAAACGGGGACGAGGACAGGGGTGTAAGAGAATGGGAGGGAATAGTAATCGGGAAAAGGGTCCTTGTAGGCCCGTAGCCAATGAGGGGCTTTTGAAAAATTTGAAGAAAAAATGGCCGATTTCCTTTAAAATCGTCAAAAATTTTTCAGAATTTTCTTCGGCGGCCTCGATAGGGGCCGCCGGAGACCCCCTCCGGCCCCCTCCCCTTGGTGCCCCCGGAAATTTTTTCCTGGCCACGGGCCTGGTTTTGGATCAATTGATTTGTCACTTGCAGTTTTCTTGCCCCCTCTTTCGTCCGAACTTTGATTTTCATTTTCAGAGGATCTGTTGCTCTACCGATGTATGCGCCACTCACTTCGGCAACTGTTCGCTGGCACAACTCAGCCCGGGTCTGTTGGCCAAACAATTTCACAGATGCAGCTCCTAATGATAGGTTGAGAAAGTTAGCAAAAAGTTGCGCGAGATTATAGTATTTTCCGATTATAGTAGGATTTTTCGCTAAATCACAAAATTCATAGGATTTTCGCGGTTTTTAATTTTAATTCTCATCCATTTTCCCCGCAACTTCTTTCAGCAAACTTTTGGCCCCGTTGTTCGGCAACGGTATTCAGCAGAAGTTCAAGCAGGACCAGCTGGTTGCCGGACTGGCAGATCTTTGTGCCGATGACGCACACAGAGCCAATATCATTTTGAGGGTAAAAATCCCTGAAAATAGAATTCAAACTAACCCCACCCCCTTCTGCTTCTGGTGAATCCTGAGAAATTTTTGCATCTTAAAGGAATTGAATCGACATTAAAGTCTAATGGGCTTTTCTGCATTTTTAGAGACAATTCCAAAGACGCCGGAATTGTTCCCCCAGTCAGAATGGCCTAACTTGCCTAATCTGACGCTCTTTCAGCGATTGGTCATTTTGATCCGTCCGATCAGGCAAGCCTAGCTACTTTGGCTTCTATTATGCTTAACATGTTCCGGTTCGATTCCGCTTGAGCAGCAAAGTATTTTTGTTCATTTTAAACTTTAAATCCATTTAAATATCTTCTAAAATGAATTCGAAACGATTGTTTGTCCCCGATTTCCGCAGGAGTTGCTCGAGGTTGCGCGCAGCCATTTGTCGCAGCGGCAGAATGACAAGGCGGTCGCTGTGTTGCCGTTGGTCAAGGCTGCCGCAAAGGTCGCAGCGAACGAAGCGCCGGCGACCATCGGCTACTGTGTGTTGCGCGGCCACAACCTGCTCTACCTGCTGCTGGCGGTGTCCACAACTGCGGGTTGCTGCGCAACTCCCAAAGGTTGCTCCTCTCAATTGCAACGAGTTGTTCCGCCGCTTTTCAGGAGGAAGAGGTGGATTGGATCCCCAGTTGCGCAGTGCTTTGGAGAAAGAGTTGCAGGGCAACCCCGCAACTTCCGGCAGCACATCTGATTGCTTCGAGAACTCCGCAACTTTCGGCAATACCTCCCAAAGTCCCGCAACTTCCTCCGCAAACCTCTCAGCCGGACAGTGGTGTGTTGCGCGCGTGCTGGTGCTGCACTTATTGCCCTCCGCGGACGGATGGGCCCAGCTTTGCTTGTCTTTCGCGGAGGGAGTTGAGCTGCAGGCGCGCCTGCGGGGCATCGCACTGTTCCTCGCGCTGCAATGTCCGCATGTGGCGCCGGAGTTGCTGACGGCATTTTCCACCAATGAAGCGGTCAAGCAGTTCGCGCAACTCGTGTTCCGCATGGGCATAGAGGTACGAGGCAACCCCGGGTTGGGAAGCGCAACTCCTGCTCCTCCCCTCTTAAGTGGGCCTCGGCGCGGAAACGCGAAGCGGCAGTTGCGGCGGCCAACGCGGTGGTCAACTGGGAGACGGTTTTGGTGGCGGGCGCACGCGACTTGGCACGGCTGATAAGAGAAGAGAGAAAAAGAGAGACACGGCAAAGAGAAGCGAAAGAGGCGGAACAGAAACGGGAGAAAAAGCAAGAGACGCAGGGAAAGAAGGAGGAGGAAGAGAAAGGAGGGTGGAAGAAGGGAGAGTGGAACAAGAAGGAAGAGAAGAAAAAGGAAGCGGAAAAGAAGGAGGAGGAGAGAAAGGAAGAGAAGAAGGAGGGGGAAGAGGAGGAGGAATACGACGAAGAAGATGAATACGTGGACAAACAGTGGGCCGAGCAGTGTAAGGAACCGCTGCAAGTATTCAACTGACAAGATTACAGATACACCGATGGGCCCAACCCCTGAAAATTTGACTTTTACCAGTTCTGATTGCCCACTTAAAAAAAGAAGGAGGAGGAGAGAAAGGAAGAGAATGGCATTTTTGTTGATGAAAAAATTTTTGTTTTGGTAACGAGCCAATTTTAATTGAAAATGCCATGTATTTTGAGATACTTTCTTAATCATCATCCCCTCGATTAAATTCAATCCCTGAAACAACAGAAATCCCAAAAAATGTTCAATTTTAAATTTACATTTTAAATGATAAAAAATGGTCAAATTGGTTGTTTTCAAACCAAGAATTGATCCCGATCAATCACTGTTTGCTTTCCTCGCCGCTGTTGTTGTTTTGGTTCATCTGCTGTTGTTCCTGTTCCAAGCTCATCTCGCCGGTGGAGCGAGTGACTATGCCCACCGGCGATGCCGCTGCAGTCGCCTTGGAGATCGCTCCGGGCAACGCCAGGCGACCGCCGCGTCCCTGACGCGTCCCACCCGCCAACACTGCCGCGCGAGGCGCAAAACTCGTCGCTGTCTTCGTCGTCTGTATCCGTTGCGGAGGGCCAGATTGTGATGGTTGTGCGGCAAACTTCAGGGGAAAATAAATGAAACAGGCCCTCCCGCATTTTATTGGTTTTAAAAAATTTGTCGAAAGTTTAACCATAAGAACATTTTTTTCTACCGTTTTTGATGGAATGTTTGAAGCAGCAGAAGTCGTAGCAGTAACAGCAACACCACCACTGTCATCCTGCTTCTGGTCGTCCATGCGTGGTTTCTTCGCCGGCGGGTTGCTCAAGAAGACTGCGATTTTTCGTCCTAAAAAATAACTTTGGCAAAATAAAAATTCGAATTGTTATTCATTTAAAGGAATTCAACCCATTTTAACCACATTCCTATAACTCACCGCGCAACTCGGCCCCGTCCGCGCCCATTAGTGCCGCGTTGGTGCCCTCCTCGTCCGCAAACTCTACGTACGCGCAGCCCTTGGACCGTCCGTTCCACTTGGTCACCACCCGGGCATCGCGAACTGTGCCGAATTTCTCGAAAAATTGCTAAAAACCATATTATATTTAATAGTTGCATAAATTATGGGCACTTTTTCGGTTTGTATCCACAATTTTCCCCCCCAAATTTTTTGGAGAAAAATTTTATTGAAAAAGTGACTTCCCATGGGTAATTTTTGATGCTGAATCCGATTCTGACGTTCATTTTGAATTTGACGTAATGTGTCAACTGACGTCACTTTTTGACGCTGACGTCAAAAAAAATTTCTGATTTCTTTAAATTTTTTCCAAGGTCAACGTCAGAAATTGACGTCAGATGACGCATTACGTCAAAATGGACGTTAAATTCGGATTCAGCATCAAAAATTACCCCAAGGACATCTTTGGGTAAAATTTTCTTCCCTAAAAATTTTTGGGGGGCAAAATTGTGGACACAAACCGAAAAAGTGCCAAATTATGATTTTGGACCGAATATTAAATAATCAATTCCTCGAATTTTCCACTAAAAGATCTCGTGTCCGGTTTCTAAGATAGTAATCAAATAACCGCCAATCCAAAATTACCGCCTTTTTATTAAATCTTTTTACAACTATTTAAAAATTACCTTTCTATGCGAAAAATATATCAAAAATAAATTTTTATAGAGCATTACCCCGAAAAGCCAAGACCAAAAAAAATCAAAAGAATCCCCTGGTGAAATTTAAAAAAAAATCCCCTGGTGAAATTTTTTTTGAGAAATTTGAAGAAAAATGACCGATTTCCTTCAAAAAATTTCAAATTTTCTCCGGGGGGGGGGGGGGGGGGGATCTGCTCCCCGAGGGATGGGGTGATTCCCCTCCACCCTCGAAAATTTTTTCTAGTTATGCCCCTGCTAATAATGTGCTTATTAGAAACATCAAATCTAACCCACCTTAAGTTCCTCCCCGGTGCATCCCAAGTGCAATTTCTTCACAAACAGCTTGTTCTTCTCCAGCCCCATGGCGTACGGGAATGTTTTCTCCTCGGATGAACTGTTTGTGGTTCTCTTCCGCTTCCCCACCCCCTTCCTCTTCTCATCATCTTCCTCCTCCATCTCTTCCTTCTTCGTCGTCTCATCTTCTGCCTTTTCCGGCTTCTCTTCTTCCTTTTGGTGGTCAGGCATCATTCCCGGAATGACCGGGCCCAGCGGGACTGCAGAAGTCTTTAATAGAAAGAATTGTTTAAAAATTAAGAAAAAAGTTTAATGGTCTCCGTTAATCAAATTTTTGGTAAAATTATTTTAAAAATAGGAAATTACAGGCGGAAAGATAGTGAATTTAAGCCCTCTAGTTTAGCAAGTTTTAAGCCAAAATTTGTGTAAAAAGCTAATTTGCTTTTTTTTTTCTTTATTTTGCCTCAAAAGTCGCTGTCCTTGGTCCTCCATCTGCTGCAACTGCTTGCCCCACGTCCGTGTCCATCCGTTCATCCTCGTCTTCTTCCTTTCTGTTTTTCTGCCGCCTCTCCTCTGCTCCATTCAGTGTCTTCTCATTTCTCTGCTTCCCTGCTCCCCTATTATTTCTGGCGTTCTGTTGCTGTCTGCCCCCTCCTCTTGCTCCTCTGCCTCCTCCTCTTCCTCTGTTTGCTTCTCTGCCCCCTTTCCCTCCCACTTTTTCTGCTTCTCTGTCCTCTCCTGTCTCCGCCCTTATCTTTTGCATCTTTTGCTGTCTGTACTCCTGCTGTTTCAGCCGCGTGTTCTGCTCCGCCACTTTGGCATTCACACGCTCCAATGCTGCATCCAGCTCTGCACGCGTGCCCTCCTCGCGTTCGAACTGCACGAAGCGCGAGAACAGTTCGTCCGTCCGGTACCCGACTGCGTCCAATGCCTTGTAGAAGAGGCGACGCGTGTGCTCCTAAACAAAAAGATCAGAAGGGAAAAAATAAATTGTAAAAATTTGGGAAATTAATTTTGTTGAATCATAAATTATAATTTAAGAATTTTCTGATTTTTTGCTCACCACATCGCCATATGCACGTTCCAGTGTGATGGCCTCAAGCCACGGGAAAGCGGACTGTTCTTCCTCCAATAGACTGTTCCAGATCTCACGAGCCTTGAAAGTGTCTTGGGATTGATTGATTTTTCATTTTGGGATTTATAATTTTGGCCCCTTCGAAGGGTTGAAATTTTCCCTAAATTTATAAATTTTACTTGGTCCAATTTCTTCGTTTTTGTGTAGCAAAAGAAGGCAAAGTTCTTCTCCAACTGAATTGTGGCGCTGGTGCATTCGTCCTCGAAAGATTCTGTCAAAAAATCCGATGCTTCTTGGAACAACTCTTCCACTTGGGAATAGTCAGCATTTCCTGAATCAAAAAAAAAATAAAATCATAAAATCAAACGTATCGCTGGCCTCGAATCAATTAAATTCGGAAACTACCAGGGTATATCGATTTTTTTTTACTTTTAATTTTTGAAGAACTTGATTTCTTGGCTGTTAAATTGGAAAGCACAAGAATTCAAAGCCTTCCTCCTCCTTTTCTCACCCACCTCCTTCCGCTTTCCTGTCCTGGTATCGCCGTGCCATGTAGATGAATGTTGTGTACAATGCCACCGCCTGCTGTTCCGTCTCGATGGCCTCCTTGGCCTTCTCCCACAGGGGCCCCAATTCTTCCCAGCCAAATCTGCCGCTCTTTTCCGCCTCCAACAACGCCTTTTGCATTTGCTCCACACTCATTTTGCCATCTTGGCCCATTTTTGGTTTTAAATTTATCGAAAAATTGAATTTCGCAATTGAAACATCAGAAAGAATGAGAAAAATAATAAAGGAATGAATCCGGAATCAAACCATAATCATTCTGATTTGATTAAAATATATTTTGTACAATTTATGAAAAATAAAACAGAGTACTGTAAAATTGTTTTTTCTACCTAAAACTTAGGAATGGATTTTTTATTTGAAACGAAAAAAAAGTGTTCGTTGAAACGAGAGAATGCTCATGAAAAAGTGTTGAAGAAAACGAAAAGAGTGCTCATGAAAAAGAAAAAGAGTGCTCATTGATATTGTAGCACGTCCGCTAACTTTTGGGTAGAAAAAACAATACTAGAGTACAAAGAGAAAAATTGGTCAATTGTCTTGTTTATTCCGCACAAATTCCATGCATTTGCTGGGATCCGTCGGAAAGAACTCCTGACACTTGGACATTATCCTGGAAATAGAAATTTATGGCTATTGATTTAAAAGATAGTTCAGTAGTAGTGGACCCAAAGTTTAAAAGGAATATTCTAATCTCGATGTATGTTTTTTAAATTTATTCGTCAATTTGAGAGGTTGTTTAGAATTTTTTAGTATGGAAATATTTAATGTATCTAAGATTCGATCCCTATTAAAAATTCATGGTTTCAATTTATTAAATATTTCAGAATATTTTTTATCGCAAAACTTGCCTCTTCAGACCGTGGATATATCTGAAAATTATCCTGAATATATATTTAAATTAAAAAGTCTCACTTTCTCTGCGTCTCATCATTCATCACATGGGCTACATTGGACACGTAGGCCTTTGAAGAGCCAGGACGTTGGTGAATTCCAGACCGGGTAACTCCCACAGGCCACGGGGCATTACCAATGGCCCTAAAAATTCAAATTAAATTTTTATCCAAATAATTTTTGCATCAACAAACATTTCCATGTAGGCATTGTTGGCGATCAGATAGTTACGATCCACAATGCAAAGCCTAAAAATAATTTATGATTTAATTACCTATATTTTTTAAATCATTAAGATAACCCACTTTGTGATATTTGTCAGATGTAGGCGGATGTCGTTGTTCACCGTGTACTTCTCCAGCGAGCGCATCAGTGTGGAGATGTGTTCCACCGTCTGCTTGTGCATGCCCGCCTGCATTCGTCCTCGTGCGCTGCGCTTTACACTTTCCTCGCGCGCGTTCAGCTCTTTGCCCCACCGCTTGAGGATGTAGGAGAGGAAGGCGCGGATCAGGTCGCAGTCGGCTTGATCGTTTCCGGTGCCCAAAGAGGCAGCGCCCGACTGATGAGACAGAGAAATAATAGTAAACCTTTTAATTTTTTCTCCCCCTTTCCCCCGACCCCCCTGAAAATTTTTTAATTTTTCGATGATGGGGGGGGGGTGCCCATAACCCCCTAGTTACGTCACCCTTATTAAAAATAATAAGAGAACACCGGATTGGGAGTAAAAATGTAACCGACCACAATCTGTTCCCAGCTGGCCACATCCTCGTACTCCTCCAGGTGCACGTCATGTTTGCCTGCGTCGGACGCGCGTGTCCCCTTGATCACCTGCTCCATCACTTCCTCGGTTTCCACTTGGCTCAATGCCGCTTGGAAGTCGTTCTTCCATCCCTCGTTCAGGTCCGGACGCTCAATTTCCAGTCGACGCAGACGCTTCAACGTCTGTGCGTCCGTTTCGCCGAAAAGCCGGATGGGCTGCCCTCGTGCTCGCAGCCGACGCACCACCTTCATTATTTTTCTTTTAAATGCCAAAGATTTGGTGGCTAAAAAAATAGAAATTTATCTTTTTCAAAAATTTCAACTGAGAAGCGTTCGTCTAAATTTACATTATTATTAATGTATAAATTTTTTTTGGCCAAGCTATAATGAAAATATCATGTCAAAAAATTTTAACGTTATATAATATTCGTGGATAATTTTTGCTTCCCTATTTTAAGAATTTTGTTACATTTTCTTAATTCTTTGATTTTACTAAAATACCTCCGCTCGGGCCATGTTATCGCTGGTGTTGGCGGACAGTTTGGCGTCCAGTAAGTCCTGCCCGCTCATCAGCCCTTTCTGTGCGTTCAACTGTTGCTCTCGTTCTTGTTGCTCTCGCTGACGTTCCAGATACGCTTCTCGCTCCTTTTTGAACAAATCGGCACGGCGAATCATCTTGGCCCCCATCTGCAATTGAATTTTTCTAATTTTTTATTCCAAAAATCAAATATCGCAAGTTCTATTAAATGTCTTTTTCATCTCGTCCTTGATTGGAGTTTTTATTTGAAATGATAAAAATTGTATTTTCGAATAGTCCAGGTTCGGCCTATATCCTTTCAAAAAAGATAAACTTACCCCCTCGGAAACGGCAATGTCCTCGATTTGCTTCCTCTTTTGTGCGATCACTTGTTGTAATAGATCCATTTTATAAGTTCTGCTAACAAAAATATAAATAATTGGAATAATTCTTTTGTGATAAAATATATTCAAAAATATGTAAAATAATAATTGAATTTGAAGTTGAATAATCGAACAGCAAAAATGATTGAATATTTATTCATTCTGGAAAGAAAAAAGGGGAATGTACACTAGCAGACTAAAAGATAGAATTGTACCAAATGAATCAAAAATTAAAGAATATGGATGGAAAATGGATAGGAAAAATGGACAAATCTACAAAATATAATGATGAAAAAGAAAGAACATGAGACGAATAAATGTTTGTGGGTAACCGGGAAATAGATGGGCCAATTGTTGAGGTGAGTATATGAATTATACAATGAGGATTTTGGGAGAAATTACAATCAAGATCTTTGGCCATAATTCAAAAAGAAATAATGGGTGTTGAAAATTTTTTTTTGAAATTTTTCTCTTTCAATCTGCTGGTCAAAGATCTAACTGGTCAATCAAAAAGATCAAATCCCCGTGAATGTGACCTTCTTCTGCTGCGTTGAATTGTTGTTGGGCTCTCGTTTCCATACGAACGGGGGCTGTGCCAAGCATTTTTTCAACTGCTTCCCATCATCCATAGGATCCTAATTTATTTTGTTCATTTTTTAATTAATCTTTTCTGATTTATTTTATTTATATATTTTTTTCTGTAGATTAATAATAGGCTAAAGTTTCTTCCCCCAAAATTTTTTCGAATTTGCTAGTACTTTCAAAAAATATTAATTTTTTACTTTCTTATTCTGCTGGGTTTGGCCTTCATCAACATCTGCAGGATTCGTCACCGGATTCGGGAATACCAGCTTGTTTGTGGAGTTCGGGGGAAGCAACTCGTCCATATCCGAGGGCACTCGACGCAAAAGAAAGTCCATGAACGTGACCTTTTGGTGATTTTGCGCAGATTTTGGGATAATCATTGCTGCTCGTTGGTGCCATTCAAGGACCATAGTACAGAGGATGCAGAAGAGTGTTCTAAAATTTTTAGCTCAACAATCCATATAAATTCACAAAAAAAAGAAAAAACAGCTAATTTTTGAACTACATAATCATCTAAAAAGACCTATCCGAATTTCAATTACTGCTTATTTTTTTTACATATTTTTTTGACCAAATCAGTGAATAAATGTCTTAATATTTTGTTTGACAAAATTCTAAAATTAAAGAATTTGATTTCCCTGAGGCAAATAAAACCTACATGACAGTGAAAAAGGCGAGGAGCATGGCCAAATGCGTTATCCATGAAGCCAGCAGCTTTGTCTCTGTACACTCAAGCGTTTGCAAGCATCCCAGAGAGTCGGAGGCAATGTGCACATGCACATCATTGATTGAACGCAACCAAATGGCAAGCCACTCTTGATCACAAGTACAGTTCCAGGAATTGTCTGAAAATTATTGACATTTTGATAGAGAACAAAAAATGAGATTGTTTTATTGCACACGAAAATAATCATTTATTTAAATATACTTTCTTAATTTTTTTCCCAAGAGTAATTAGGAAAATGTAATTTGTAAAAAGTATGTTTATAGTATTTTTCATTGTATGGTAAGTTCCCAAAAATTATTACTAGTCAAATCTATGGCTGTCAAACTGTCATTCAGGTCCTTGAACACTGCCTCTGGCAAATAGGTGAGATTGTTGCCATTCAGGAATAGCTTCTTCAACATTGTCAAGCCCTCAAACGCTTTTGGATGCGTCTAAAAGTAAAAAGTGGTTGGTCTGCTGGAGTTTGCGAATTGTCTCTTTCTCTCTCCACCAACTTTGTTCTTGCTAAACTTATCAGAAACTCACTTCATTGATTTCGTTGTTGTCCAAAGAAAGGAGTTCCAGACTTTTGAGTGTGTTCAATCCTTCGTCCAGCGTCAAAATGCGATTAGCCGACAGGTAAAGATGCTAAAATAGATTGTAAAATATTTTTTTAGAAAATTATAAAAATCTTCTATATTAGGTATTATATATACGCAAATCCTTACCTTTAAACCGGGAAGTGGTGGATGTTTTGGTGTTTGCTCCTCGGATCTTGTCAAATTTGCAAAACTCATTAAATAATTTTTCTGCAGAGAAAGTGTGGTCAAGCTGGGCAAGGAGTACAGGGCACCCCGTTCGATGCTGGTGATGCCATTATCAGCAAGGGAGAGGGAGCGGAGGGAAGCGAAATGCGAAGGGCGAAGAAAGCCATGACGGACAACCCCGATGGCGTTGTTGTCAATGGACAACACTTCCAGGGCGGGAAGGTCACTGAAGGTTCATAAAAAATTTAAAAAAAAAAGTAAGAAAAATATTCTCATAAATTAAGGGTATATGTCAAGTTTAGCCAAATATTTTTTTAAAGAATTATGAAGTTTTCATTTATATAAAATAAGAAAGGGGAAAACCAACCGCAGAATAAGATCGTTGGTATCGGTAATGGAATTATTGTCAATGGAGAGTCGCTTCAGTTTGGGAAGTCCGATAAGTTCGACCTAAAAAGGGAATTTTAAAAATTAAATTTGCTAATTATTAACATTCATTTAAATAATAATTATTCACTTGATAAAATGAATTCATGCTCAAATCAAGCACTTCCAGGTGTTTCAATTCTGCAATTTCGGCCCAATCGATGAAGGATAACTCATTTTGCTGCAGATATAGCTCGCGCAAATTTTTCAGACCACGAAATGCGCCACTAAAAAATATAAAACAATTTTATACTTTCTTCTTTTATTTTTTCTAATGATGATTTTTTTT
>LDKF01001227.1:0-11636 GCA_001026735.1 Rotylenchulus reniformis
TATATGGTTTCTATGAAAAATTAACATGATAAAAAGAGTCCTATTACCATTAAATATTTTAGCTTGCATCAATTTATTAAAATTTTAGATATGGCTCCATTTTTGGAATGTTCGATTATATTTAAATCTTAAAATACAAATCCGGTAATGACCCATAATACTACTAGTAGAAATACAATATAAATGTAAAATTACATGGAGTTGTTTAGAATTCCCCATTGCTGCTGAGGGGTGGAATTCAACATGATTTTTTCAATCATCCGAATATCAATAATTCTCGATTCAAAAAGTAATTTCAAATAAGGAATTAGATTTGAAAATGCCAATTCAACATAACTGTGAAGTGTTAAACTAAAATTATTGATATGAAAAAGGTTAACATTTATTCAATTTTGCAGAATTTTTTAAATGAATTTTTAGCAGCCTTAAACACATTCTAATTGTTTACGCCTTAATGGACTATTTGGGCAATGGAAGGAATGGTTTCACCGAAAGGTTTATTTTGTGAGACGGGAAAGTTACGCAAGAATTTTTGGCGAATAACAACAACATCACGATGAAAGAAATTTATTTGGAGGAGTGGATGGGAGTATGTACATATAATTAAATGTAGAAAAAAAAAGAATAAAAAGATGGATTGTTAAGCTAATTTATAAGGTCAAATGAAATTTTTCACGCTATCACTATCAATTTTGTAGACAATAATAATCCGGGTAGTTTGGGATTGTGTTTTGTTTAAAAATTTGATTAAATAATTATTTTTTAGCATCTAAGTTTAGAATTCTAAGTATGATCAGCGCAAAAAATCTAATAAAAATTCATTTTATTTTTTATTTCTCGTGCTTAGAAGCGGAATCATGTTGCATTATAGTGCTGTCTGACTTCCTTTTTTTGTGTGTTCATTCATTCGCTCTGTAATATTCTATTAAGGAATTCGTTTCAAATTGATGATGTATCAATCAAAGCTGGTTAATCAGTTCCCAATTTCCATTTCATGTAATATCTGTGTCTGATAATATAAAATTTATACCTCGAAACTCACTTTTGAGTGCTATCTTTATGTAAATTAGTTAATAGCTATTCTTCATATTAATAATAATTTTATACAAATAAATAATTTCAATCATTGCACTGGATAAAAACAAGAACCGTATTATTGTAGTTAAAGGGTATTTGTACAATTATGGTCAAAGTTATTTTTCTCTGCCAAAAAATAAAGATAATAAAATTTTCCACCCAAAAATGTTAAATAATTATTTTTTGGATGAGAAAAATAACTATTTTTTCAAAATTCTACGTCATAAAGGATCGCCTTCATGCTGTTCTTGTAACATTGGCGAGCGAATAAAAGTGGCAATTTTTATTTTCGCTTCTTCTAAAATGAAAAAACGATTAGGTATTTATGCACAACACAATAAAGAACACAAATATTCAATAAAAATTGGACCGGATTCTTATTTTTAAAATAACAAACGTAATAAATTAAAGAATAATTTTTAATGAAATAAAAATAACTTAAGTGAAAATATTAAAATTAAATTAGTTTTCTTTCGTGTTATAATGGCTTGTAGAATTTTTGATATAAATTCGGTCCTTCATTTTGATATATACAAAAGTATTTAAAACATAAAAATAATGATTTCAGATAAGCTTACTTAGATTTTCAGAGGTAAAAAATTGATTTTTAACTGGTTTTTTAAATTATAAATATGAATCAGAAGGGTTTATATATATTTATTTTTGACCAAATTGATAGGTACCCTTTTTTGATAGAAATATATAACGTATAAAAATGAATAGACAAAATATCATAATTGTGTACTTCTTGTGCTGCTACTTGCTGATAATTGCTTCGCCAGTGTGACACGGTAGGGATGGTAAATGATCGCGGTTATAAACGGGTTGACCACCTGAAATTATTGTTTTTAATATATTTAATCATTGCTAAGCAATATTGAAAACAATTTTTTTATTAAGTAAATATCAAGATGTTATTTTATCAGATGAATCAATTAAAAAGATAAAAATCAATTTTCAATAAAAGGTACTGGGTAAAGGACGAGCATGTAGTGCAGAATCCAGCCGAGTTGGAGCAGAAATGTGAACAGTTCACAGTTGGCCAGCAAAAATTCGGCATTGAAAAAGTTAAGTCGGACGATGACGAAGGTCCGATAGGGCAGGAGGCTGATCGCACTCCAGACCGTGGTGGTGAAGATGAACACCAGAGAGCGGAGCTAAAATTTTATTGTTAGAATAAAAGTTAGGAAAAGCTAAAAAATCAAGCAATTTATTTAATAAAAAATTAAATTACACTGATCAAACTAAAGAATTTTTTAAATATTTGTTAAGTTTATAAATATTTCAACTTCTTGTTTTGCTTGCCTTGTGTGAAAATGCGGGTGCCAAAGGGACAAAATCGGCATTTGGCCTTTGCCGCGCAACCATTGCTGCGCCATTGGCGGCGATCCGTTGGCACCGTTTTCTGTGCATCAACCTGAGCAAATAGCAGCTGACCATCAGGGAGGAGCTGATCGGAACCACGCAGGACACTAGCACGTACACAGAGTAGTATTTGGGCTTGTAGATCTATGTAGAAGAAAATGAAGAAAAATACCAAAAATTTAAACATCTTTTTCATAAAATAATTATTCAAAAAATTGCTCACATAAAAAATGTATTTTGAAGAATGTTCGGAAGTTTTCTGCTCAATTAAGCCGATGATACCAAAGGACCATGCATACATGACGAAACTGCAAAAAATGATTATTTAATGTTAAAACAATTTATATTGTGCTGATAATTGCAAAAATACCATAAATTTCAAGAAACATCCAAAAATTATATATATTCAGTTTTTTATTTATTTTGAAGGCTAATAGGGGATATTTCAGAATCAGAATAAATCCCTTTCAACTTATAAAATAATCATAGAAAATTATTTTGATACCAAAAAGAAATCAGCCAAATGGAAGTGCACACAGCGACAGCCCGTCGGACCGATTTGATTAGTCGGTAGTAGAGGGGGAAGCAGAAGAAGAGCAATTTGTCACTGTTCAGAAGCACCAGAGACAGACCGGACGCAGTCCAGCCGAGCCAGTTGAGGAAGTTGACGACCAGGGACAGGGCGAAGGAGGAGGAGAACACTGCGGACCGGCCGGGCACCACCCGGTCCAGGGACTCCAGAAAGTTGCACAACACTGATTGTGAGGGAGAGATGGAAGTTGATTTTGAATAGATTAAAGTAACAAACTAAGTTCGTAAGTACATTTTTAAAGTTTTTAACTTTTTTACATACATGACTAAAAGATTTACTTACCCAGAACAAGATCGCCCAAAGTCATGCTGATGATATACACATGGATTGTGTCGTGGTTTCTGCGCAGAAATATGCGGAAAGCGCAGAAAATGATCACCAAATTCATCAATGCGGCGAAGAAAGAGCAGCTGAACAGGGTGAAGTCGGCCTGAAAAATGAAATAATAAATTTGTAAATTTGTTTATTTTAATATAAATTTACCAAATTTTGAATGCTGGCAAATTTTTGTGTTTGGTTACACATCTTCGATTCGTTACAGAAATTCCGATGAAAATCGGAGACGGAAATTGATGGAATTTTGGGG
This sequence comes from Rotylenchulus reniformis, assembly GCA_001026735.1. NCBI lineage: Eukaryota > Metazoa > Nematoda > Chromadorea > Rhabditida > Hoplolaimidae > Rotylenchulus > Rotylenchulus reniformis. Next base: position 3,621 of record LDKF01001227.1, read on the forward strand.
ATTTACTTGAGCTCGATTCTTTGTCTAAATTGTTAGACAATAAATTTATTCATAAAATATAAATTCACAATAAAAACACAGCAAATGTTTAACTTATTTATTGTAACAATTAAAATTAGTAGTAATGAAAACTAGCAAAAAAATTATTATTGGGAGTGATTAACAATGACAATCGACTCATCGGTGCTAGTAGTCTCAATCCTAAATTTAAATAAAAATTTAGGTTAAATTTTTTATATTTGAACAGACGAAAAATGAATGATATTTTGATGGGAAAAAGAGAAAGGACAACTGATAGAGCTCATATATTTATAGCAAATAAACTTCAAAAAGAGTAGTATCCTTATAATTATTACCATATGAATATGCAAGAAATAAATTTCAATCTTCCAAGCATTAATTGCATATATGGTATTTTTGTAGGTGTTTGTATAAAAAAATAATATCTTATGTTTATCCTTGGATAAAAATATTTCGTTCAGCAGAATATGTTGCTAATAAACTAATTTCTGTTAATGATTTTCTAGACCGAACTATACTTATCATTTCTGGGGTATAAAAGGTCAAAACGCTTTTGTGAAGGAAGAAAAATAGAGAGAAGCGGAGATCCTCATCGGTTTCGAATTTCACTAAACTGACTTTGGGCCTTTTCTATTTGTTCAGTTTTGTTGAACCGAAAAGGCACTCTATCCAGCACTCCATAACAATCCAGACAAATAATAACAGAATTCGAGTGGGAAGAACTAATTTGAAAATTTGGTCGAATTTATATTATTTAATTTTATCTGATAACACATTATAAAATTATTATTTTATAAATTTTTTCATTAATATTGGTCAAACATGTAATTTTTCAATTGTATTTTACAGCGATATTATTAAAATACGGTGAAATTTGCATGTACTTCTTCATTGTTTACCTCTTTTTGAATTCGGGATCTACCTAATTTTGTTTTTGTTTTCAGTACAAGATAAAGAGAAATTAAATTCTTCAGATCCTCTCTATGAATCAACAAGGATTACTTATAGAAAATGTTGTTACTCGAAAAATTCCAAGATAAACAACTTTTTAGAAAACAAGCATTTTTTAAAAATTACTATTAAAAATTATAAAAAGATATATTAGAATATTGAATGATCTTTTAGCGAGTTATTCCAAAAAATTTAAGATAAATGCAAGTTAAAGTGATTTATTAAAAATATTTTTTAAAAACTTTAAAATGATAGGATAGGTGATTAAATTTTATTCAATTATCACCATTAAATTTAAAAACGCTATTAAATAAATATTTAATATAACGTATTGCCTAAATGGAAGTAATTTCTGTGTCTTTCTTTCTATAAATATTTTTCTATACACACCATATAATAGATCAGCTTATTAGACTATAATATGCCATGTCTGTTTTTCGGGGGCGTCTAATTAGCATTTGCCAATCAACAGACATAGAAACATAGCCAAAGTCAAGAAAACATAAACAGATGAATGAGAGAATGAGTAAGAGTCCGTAGACCATAAGGGATTTGGCATTTGGTATTCTGGGACATGAATTATTCGTGCAGGGTAAATGGCGCGAAAATCACTCATCCAAACATGGAAGAAAACGGAAATTATGCGTTAAAATAATTAAAAAAAGCTAAAATGGACTCCAGCAAAAAGGTCGGGGAATACTGGTTTCCTTTATTGGACTAATTATGTTTAGAAACGATTGATCGGGTGCGCTTGGCGCCTCTGCTCTTTAGTTGGAGTGGGCGTGTCCATCCAATTATTAATCCAAATAAATAACTTTTCCGATTGTTCATTCCTTACAATGTGTGATCGCATCGGGGATTTATCCTAATGACAACAAAATGTAGAAAATCGCTTCAATATTTTTCAAAAAGGATTTCTGGATATTTCTGTCTTCTATTTTATTTTTTGAAACATAAACGATTTTTACAATACCATTTAAAATGTGATAAGCAATTTCAATTAAATATTAAGATAAATTGAAAAATAATAAAACAAGTAAATGCATTTCTAAGGATTTTATTTATAGAGCATTTTAACTTGATTACATCGTAAAAAGTGTTTCAATCAAAATGGGGAAATGTTTAAAAGGAACATTGTTTCGAAACGGAGAACGGAGGATGGAAGCTGGGTCCAGCAAAGATCTCTGGATTTTCTTGGGCAAATCCAGCGGGTTCGGCCAAGTTTGGGTTGTTGTATTTTTTTGTATAAAAATCCAGATTTTTATTTAGTTCAGTTTTTTCCGGATGATCGTATTAAACGATCATCCGGAAAAAACTGATTTTTCTGTTTTAAAAATCAAACATAGTAGTACGATTATACATAAATTTTGAAAAATCCCTGATTTTGAGGGTGATAACATTTTAAAATAAGCAAAGTTTTTTACTTAATTTTGCTGAAATTTGCAAAATGCACGAAAATGGCATTCGGGAACTTTTCCACTTCTTCCTCATCCCCTTCTTGTGATGATGATGAGAAAACAAAAAGTGGCCAAATCCCACGGGATTGAGGGGGAGGGTGGTCGGTCGGTGGGATGGTCCCGTCACCCAAATTAAGTTAGTGCCGAAATGAGTACCATCCAATCGAGAGAAGAGTGAGTGAACAGATGCTGATGAGCAAGTACATTGTGTTGTTTGCTTATTATGGGGCAACAACTTTCTATTTTTTAAAATCGAATTCTGAAATTTGTGAGAGATCTATGAATTAAGCTAACAAGATAAATAACAAGATTTGTAACAAGCAATCATAAAATGAATGTTTAAGAACAATCTACACAAGAAAAGGATTAAAAAGTTGAAAGAATCATAAGGACAAATTATGGCAGAATGGTTGTCCTTTATTCGTGATCAAAGTAGTATTTGTTTGAATTGAATAAAAACTTCAATAAAAATCAAATAAAATATAAGAAAAAATATTAAATAAAAGTGGATAGAAGGTGATAAGTCTTTCATTAAAGGTTAGTGCCGAGAGAAACGCTTTTAGCTATGATTTTATAAAATAATTCCTTAGTATAGCCCAAATGAATGAAGAGAGAAATTGAAATCAGGCACAATATGTTTTAATGCAACATGCTTTCGCGACCTAAAATCGAGGAGCTAAAATACATAAAATTTGGAATTCTCTGGCTTGATTATATCAAATCCAAAAATAATAACTTGAATTAATTTAACTTATGCATCTCTAATTTATTAGCATTAATTATAATTTTAAAGTGCAACAATATAGTGATGCGGAACAGAAGGTTCCTGAGAAATAGCGTTGTGGAGCAAAAAACGAAAAACAAAATGCTAATTTGTTCGGCGGGGACACGGACGGACTAATCCCGTTATTTCCGCCATTTTGTTCGTCATTTTGGACACCAAAACACCGAGGACGATTAAGGCCCGATAAAGGCCCGAGACACGGGGGAGGCGGATGTGTGAGGGAATAAAGGACAAGAACAAGGAGACAAGGACAATTGTTGGGCAATGTATTCCAATTAGACACCCATCTAAGGATTCTCGGAATAACAATATCGGATGGGGTGCAAAAATTAATAATTCACGGGCCCGCTGTCTATAAGTGCATTAAACGGAAATACAGTTTTACAGTGGTTACCGTAATAAAAAGAGCTCAGTAAGACCATGCCTTTTAGAATTTTTATTTTTCTTTCTAGATGTATTATGGATAAAAAATGATGAAAATTTAATGAATTATGCTAAAAAGATTCAACATTATTTTATTTATTAACTTGCCGTTAAATTTTTAAAATTATTTATAAATAAGGAAAATATTGTCATTTTGGCACCTGATTTTATTAGAACTTCATAAGTAATGGATGGAAAAAATTTCTATCAAATGAACTTTATACGAACTGAATTTTTTTATTTTTCTCGTAACATCTGCCAAAAATGAATCTAGAAATTACTTACAAACCATAATAATATGACATTTCAAATAGTAAGGTGCAAATTAAAAATTCGCAACAAGGACAAAGTTGCTTAATAATATTACGGTAAAATTTAAAAATAAATTATATTTAAAATGTTTTAAAAAGTGTATTGAATAAAAGCTTATTTTTAAAAATGATCAAATTAAATCGGAAAAGGGATGCTTTGTCTAAAATACTTGGAATTCGGCATTTCGCTAGGGTGCCAAAATTAATAATTCATCGGTTAAATAGCGCAGACTCATCATAGTCATGGAAGAGGTAAAAAGCCATGAAAATTGGTTGCCCAGTGGATTATGCATGCAAATCGTCGAAAATGGCGTTAAAGGGCTTCTTCGCATTGAGCCCAAAGCACCAATGGCCAAGAGGAAATTTCAATTTTTTTATTAAATTAAAAATTTTTCAATGAAATTTTCAAAATTAAAATTTTTCGAAAAATAAAAGTAAATGTTATAAATATATATTAAATTTTATATTTTATAAAAAAGTCATATTCCTTAAATCGCGAAAAAATTAGAAAAATAAGAAATTCGAGTTATATTGCTCGATAAAGTGGGTTGCTCGATAAATAATAATAATAATAATAAATAATATTCAAAGAAATTGATAAGATTAGAAAATAATTAATTAGTATCAGATTAAAAGGTTAATTATTTTTGTTTGAGAAAATTCATATAATACGAAGGTCATTTGGGAACAGATAATGATGACGAAGTCTGACAAAATTCGATTCGATTCAAACAAAACTTTTAGGTGAAAAAGAACGAAATGATTGACTGATCGATCAATCAATTAATTGTGGGAAAATGGTTAAAAGGACGAAAATTTCGAGAAAGATCAACCCGCTAAAGAAAAAATGATGAAGATTTATTGGAAGAAAAAAATCAAATTAAAAAATACAGAAAAAATCTAATATTTTTTCTTATTCGGAAAAATAATAATAAAATATTTAGTTGTTGATATTAATTGAAATTGAATGAATTTCATAAGAAATTCATAAAAAAATTTTAAAGCATTAATAATAAATTATCCTTAAATATGAAAAAATCTCTTTCTAACAAAATAATAAATAAAAAATTCGAGGCAACATAAATCTTTTATTAATAAAGATTAAAATAAGGAAAAAGAAAGAAAAATTCGCAAAATCAGCCAAAACATTCATTACCTTTTGTTATACAAAAGACAAAAATTTTCGGTCATTGTGATTTTGGGTACGAAGAATTTATGGGTATTAAAAATGGCGGAAGGGCAGCCTTTGTCGGTGGGCAAAAATCGCGGTTCCGCGAAACAGAAAAAATGGGAATTTTGATGTATTACATAAAAATATGAAAGTAATCAATTGTTTTGAGGGCATACCAGGTATGGGAAAGTAGAGAAGTTAATAAGAAAAAAATAAAACCCAATTTTAAGCTCATCTTATTTATATATTCCCTTATTTTCCTTCCCAACATAAAGATGCATTCAATTAGAATTATTTTTTATAGGGATGAATGAGCTTTGTTTTAGAATAAATTTAAATTAAAATTCCTTTTAAGTCATTTTCAATAATTAAACCACGGCCACTATTTCTGCAAGAATTTTTAGATCTTTATTAAAAAATACCAAAAAAGCATTTATAGCCAGTAGTAAGCCATTGTGAGAAAAAAAAACTCATGCAAATTGACTTCATTTGCCAAAGGCGACAGCTTATGAATGAAGAACGATGTACTTTTATATTGCAAAAATAAGCTATTAAAAATTAAAACTGAATTTCTATAAAGGAATTAATTAAATAATAAAAAGATCAAAAATATTTTTTGTAAAAAGTAACTATTAATATATTTCTTTTTAGCATTAGAACCATTGGAAATTTATTTTTATTATTATTACGATTTTTCAATTTATTTATTTTTCGATATTATAATGAAATGATAATTCATTGAAAGGAATAAATCTTCAAATATAATGATTTGGGAAAAAAGAAAATTGGCCTAATTTTATTTCACATGCTTATATTTACTATTTAGATAAAAACCTTTACTAGAGTTGGTTATTATTTTAAATTTAAAAGATAATAGCAAAATCAAAAGGTAAATGTATTATAATCATCTTAAACTGGTGGCAAAAAAATCAAAATTAACTCTGTTGGTAAAATTGAGTATTTTTGATAACTGAAATTGATTCCAAAAATGTTTATTTTGATTTTTTAATTTAAGCAATAAAAATGGTAAAAATTGGTAATTCAAAAAGAATTCATTTCAAAAAAAAACTTTCCTTGCAACTTTTTTGAAATCAAATCCTTAGGAAAGAATGATGAAATGTGGTAAAAAGAAAAGAAACTAGTTTATGGGCTGTAAATTAGCAATGATGACAACAACAACAACTGCCAGAAATTGGCAAAAATAACACCAACTGCCGAGGATGACGATTTTTGAAAATAAGGGAAACATTATTATAAAATGGAGTAAAGAAACATATCTATACTAACCTTAATTATTTTCAAATAAATTTCTGATAGTATATAATTGAGCTTGATTTCATAAACAAAATTATTTTGATTCAAAAATCTCACCTATGCTTATAAAATAACTAATAAGCCAACGATTTTACAAGGGATGTTTTTCAGTTTTGACGACTTTATGGCAGGTGCATTTTTATTTTTAGTGCCAAAAATATCTAAAAATAGGAAAAATGGTAAACACAGGTGAATTTTGGGGAGGCAAATAAGTTAATCGCAATTCTTATTCGTACAAGGAAGTGCAGAAAAACTTAGAAATGTGATGAAAAAATAAATTAAATTAAAGCTACATTTAGAAGTGAAGAATAATTAAAATATAACTGTTATTTTTATTCTTAACCAGAAATATTTACATTTATAAAATAAATTAATTGTAGATTTTTTGAAATAAAACTGTAGATTTTTTGAAATAAATTAATTAAATAAAAAGAAAGGATTCTCTTTTTTAAGCAATTCAAATTGCATACAAACCAAAAATTTAATAAAAATCATTTTTGTGACTTATTCAATTAAGATATAGTTTAGAATATATCAACAAAAATTTTTTGTTATAATCTTAACAATGACGAGCAACATTTATGCTTGACAGGTGGGGAACTAATAAATGGTAATTACATAGACAAACATAGTTCTTCGACAGCAGGTGAAAAATAAAAGTGAAAATAGGTATGTATGTTGACGCGATTTTGCTTGAAGAAAGAGGATGAATAAAAATACTCAGACAAAATGGCAGAGAAAAAAATGAAAGTTGGAGTGAAATATTATGTAAAAAATATAAAAGAAAAAGTTTAGAAAGAACCACAAAAACAAAAATAAAATAAATTGCCGCAAAATTTGATGGTTCTTCATATTTGATGGATGCTCAATGGATGGGAATTATTGGTGAAAAATTTATAGATCACACAATATCTGTGAAAATTGCCCTAATTTTGGGGGTCTTTCCATGTGTTGTCTGTTTCTAAAAGTTCAAAGGAAGTATCCAAAAAAATAAATGAAAAAATATTGAAAAAAAAAATATTGGGAAAATAAATTATAATTAGATCTTGGAGTGCAAGTCCAAAAATCACAGAATACATATTCTTAGAGTTTGAAGCGGGAAGGCAAAACAATTGGACAAATAAAAAATAGTCTTCCAAATATCTATATGAAGAAATCTTGTTTGTAACAAAGTTCAATATGAATTCAATACCGAAACTATAACTAAATTATTAATTTCTACTAAAATAAATCTTAGGAAATATTTTCCATTCACTGCAGAATTCTGATTAATAATAATTATAAGTGAATAATCCTTGGAATGTGTGAGTGTGATTTAATCCAATCTCCATAGCAGAAAATGGTTGAAAATTGGGATTAGGATCCGGAAATCCGGCTACACATTGATCCAAAATTAAAAATATTAAAAATTAGCATAAATTTGTTTTATCACATATAATCATGCTCTTATTAATTTAGGTTTGAGCAAAAAATATTGAATTATAAATAAAAAAAATCTGAATAACTAAATTTTCAACCTATCCATTCAGAAGGACTTATCTTATAGGTACAATTTTTTTGCTCTACTACAATAAGAGTTGTTTT